>QLOI01000460.1:0-57239 GCA_003313605.1 Tuber umbilicatum | reverse complement strand
GCGATCCTAGGCTTGACCGGCGGATTCAGATATCTATGAGAATCTTTTAAATTTTTGTGGGCGTTTACAAGTATATTTGCGGGCTCTTGCGGATGTCTTCTAACTTAACCATTTACGAAATCGCTACTGACTGCATGACGTTTGCCTAAAGTCTGCCGGGGCTGCAAAGACAAGGCCAGTCTCACTTTGACGTGGCCTACCCGCTTGGGGACACTGGGCTAAAGTGTTTTAGGGAGCCACCGATCCTTCTTCGGGGGGTTTTTGTCACTACTCTCCTCGCAAATCCGGGGATTGGCGGACTAAATGGGAGATAGCGAGGTACCACTTGAAGCAGTATGCAGAAGGGATACGTACTTCACAGGCGGCAAAGCCTCCGCCCCCTCGGTCAACCCCTATAATAGTTTCCTAGAACTTGAGTCCTAATAACCAAATCCAGAGAGGATCATAGGCCAAGAGTTGTGTTGAGTGAATTTATTCCACTCCCTGCGAAAACTATTTGAGATTTTGTATCGAAGGAACGAGACATTCTGTAAAATGGTTAATAACCATACCTTGCCAAATCTGGCAAACGGCAGGGGAACATAATCCCCTTCAACAGAAATCTCTGTCCGTGTAGATATATAGCGACCTAGAATTTAGGAAATATCAAGTTTTGGGGGTTTTTTTTTCCCCTTCAATGTCTGAGGATATGGAGTTCAAATCAATCATTCAGCGGCCCTTGCACAGCCCTCTCCCTCTGGCTGTACGTTTCCACCAGTTTCCGAGATCATCTATTCTACTGTAACTCCTCAACTAAAGTCAACATAATAGGGTGCTTTGGGTCTCATGAGTTTCAGCCCCGTATGGTACGCACATAGGGGGCTGTTAACACGACACAGTGCGATAACCCGCCACAGACTCAGAAGCTGCTGTCATCTAGGACAGTATGAAACACATTTTGGATCTAAGAGGGGGGGGAGGGTTTAAGGAAACTATAATTTAAGGCTTTCTATATCCAATCAACCCACGGGATTGCCGAAAAGAATATTATGGACCCAACTTGGCTTCTCCTCTGTAGCTTCCTCTTGCACACAATCCTCCTGACATGCTATCATACTAAATCCTTGCGTTTATGTCTTTTGCCTAACCATCTGGAAATCTCGTGGTAAGGAGACTAGTCTTATCAGCACTTTCTACAACACGACCTCCGACGGCAAAAGACATCATTACCCAGCTTTAAATTTTATAACGAGAGATACGGTTTTCCAGTATTGAACCTTGCATGTCCTGTGTTAACCGTTTGGAGCACAACAGGGCACGGCATCATCCGGATGCCGGCGTTCTAGGGCGTGGCGATGACTTGCCTTCCTGGCTACGGAGACTGTATGGGTTTGTGGTGCCCGACCTAAGCCCTGGGCGGAACGGACACTAGGGAGAGAAAATCTACGGTAAGTACAGTACTTGTAAAGGGAACGCTCCTCCCGGCTCGCTCGTAAGTTGGTTTTACAAAGAGATGCGGGCTATTTTTGTGGAGCAACGGGGGGTGTGGTGGCGGCGGAATGGCTGACAGTAGCGGGAAACGAAGACGAGACCTTGTGTAGAGGTTGGAGAGAGGAGAGTTGGTTGTATTGGTGTTCTAACTAAGAGACAGAAAAGAAAACATGATTATATAGTATCATATCCCAGCAAGCCCTAATCCATATATCTTAGGTGATGTAAAACATAACCTCCCAAACTCTTTTAACAGCAGACACAAAGAGGCTAGCAAGAGCGAACTATTTACAACAATTTTATCACTCTCTGCGGGTTGGGATGGATGCGAGTGCTTGGAGGATGGGGTTTGGTTCCAGGTTGAGGAGATTAGTTACCAAGTTGGTTTTCCCCGATGGGCGGGCTCTGTGCAGAAAGCCTCGCCTTCAAATTCCATCCTTAAGCTTCCTCGAGCGCACAGGAGGGCAGCGGGGTACAGGCGTGACCTCCATTAAAGCGTGACCACGCAGGCAGTAAAAGCCGAGCGCCATCGTGCATTAGTAAACGGTTAGGTTGGCTTTTACGTCGCTTTTTGTGGGTTCCAGGAAAATTAACACTGTCTATTTTCACCCTGGATTGTCTAAATAAGTCCCATATCACATCTACACTTTGGAGGGGAGTAAAGGGAGAGAGAAAAGAGGAATTTGTAGAAAAATTAAAGGAAGAACAAATGGGGAAAAAGAGGATGTACAGCCAGGGGCAACGGGGGAGGTAGAGTTGACGGAAATTTCGAGCCAGCTGGTACGGTACTGGTTTGTCTCAGCAATGAGAATACGGCGTGCTCAGCGATGCAGGACTCTGGATTGTGAACAAAATGTGCAGGGCCCGCGGATCCTGGCACGGCTACATAGGATCTAGATAACTCTAAGGGGCGTGGGTGGGTATGTGGTAGGTATGTGCACTCCCATCGTAGATAATTTCCCCCGACAAAAAAGTTAGATTTAAGCGGGGTTCCTGTGTCAGGCGTTCTCTAGGGGGAAGCGGAGGGCGGCAATTAGCACAACCACAAGGCGGCGGATTGGATTGCAGCAAGCGTTTGACAGGAAGGAGAGGAGTGACACAGGGGCAGCGACGGACGCGGTTGAGGGGTTGTTGCAGACCTTGCGGAGGAGGCGTGGGACGTCTATATTCGAAGGAGGCAAGGATGGGGATGCCCTCGGCCTTAGAATGCGCTGGGGTTCGCAGATGACAGAGGTTGTAGTAGTGCTATCACACCTACATGGCTATTACGAGAAGCCACCCGGAGTGGGGTTCGGCCGTCGTTATTTGGTTTGTTGGGGCTGACATCGTTCCGTCTGAGCAAAATTTTCACCACTCCCGCATGCCCATTCTCGGCAGCCCACCAGAGAGGGGTTTGGTTGCTGATATCAGGTTTGTCGGGGCTGACGTCGTCCCGTGTGAGAAGTATTCTCACTACTTCTTCATGCCCATAACAAGCAGCACAACTTAGCGGTGTTTGACCGTTGGTATCTGGTTCGTTGGGGTTGACATCGCTCCGTTCGAGTAGCATTTTCATCACTCCCCTGTACCCACTGCAAGCAGCACGCCAGAGTGGTGTTTGGCCGTTGATATCTGGTTTATTGGGATTGACATCACCCCGTCCGAGTAAAATTTTCACCACTCCCTCGTACCCGCTGCATGCAGCACGCCAGAGTGGTGTTTGGCCGTTGATATCTGGTTTATTGGGATCGGCATCACCCCGTTCGAGTAAAATTTTCACCACTCCCTCATACCCACTGCAAGCAGCACGCCAAAGCGGTGTTTGGCTGTTGATATCTGATTCGTTGGGATTGACATCGCTCCGTTCGAGTAGCATTTTCACCACTCCCCCGTACCCACTGCAAGCAGCACGCCAAAGTGGTGTTTGACCATTGGTGATATCTGGTTCGTTGGGGTTGACATCGTCTCGTCCGAGTAGGATTTTCATCACTTCCTCGTACCCACTGCAAGCAGCACGCCAAAGTGGTGTTTGACCATAGATATCTGGTTTGTTGGGGTTGACGTCGTCCCGCCCGAGGAGTATCTTCATCACTCCCCCGTACCCACTGCAAGCAGCACGCCAAAGTGGTGTTTGACCGTTGATATCTAGTTTGTTAGGGTTGACGTCGTCCCGCCCGAGTAGCATTGTCACCACCCCCTCGTGCCCACTGAAAGCAGCACACCAGAGTGGTGTTCGGCCGTAGTTATCTGATTTGTCGGGGTTGACTTCATCCCGTCCGAGTAGTGTTTCCACCGCTCCCTCGTGCCCATTCCAGGCGGCGCACAAGAGTGGCGTTTGGCCGTCGTCATTTGGTTTCTCAGGATTGGTGCCACTCTTCTCGAGCAGCATTTTCACCACTCCCTCGTGCCCATTACGAGCAGCCCACACAAGAGCCGTGTTGCCCCTGTGATCTTCAAGGTCGATATCACATCCATCCATCTCTACTAAATCTGCTACAATCTCAACAATCCCGAAGACAGATGCAAAGTGTAGACCGTTGAAGAAGTAGGATTTATCGAAATCAACACCGTAGAAATACGGTTTCTGCGCTTTCAAGAGAATTTTGGTTGATATGTGGTTACTACAGTCATCAAATAGCTTCAGCGCAAGCAATTTTGCGCAATCTGAAAGGTCCTTTCTCGCGTGGACTCCCCAATATAAAGAGGAATATTCAAGGAACGGTGCGCTTTGAAGATCGGGAGAGGAGCAGGTCGAAAGAGCCTTAATCTGCTGGGAATTCAGATAACTTAAGCAGGTTTCTGCCATCGTCGAGTGAGCTGTGCCAAAGAGCTCGGGATGAGCCCGGAGGTACTCTTGAAGGGTAAAGTGGATTAACCGAACCGTGGAAGTCTCCTTGTCTATGATGATAAGTCCTTGGCAGCAGGCTAGCAATGTTCCTATCGAAGGAACATTGTCGGTATTGAGATTCGGTGACCCAATTTCGACTGCTAGGGCGTGGAGCAGTTCGCCGGCCTTCAAGGGCCGCTCCGAGTGAGAGACCCACATCAAAGCGACCATACCGAGCTTCGATTTATCTCCACCCTGTCTTTTTATCCGGCCAATCGTTGCACCATAAGCATCCCCCAACCCCAAGCCATCGGTCATTGCACTCAACTTTTGTCGCCTGCGATGGATTGTAGTTTCTTGCAGGATCGCATCGATATTGAGTGAGACTAGTAGGAATCTAGATATATATATCTGTCAGTGGATAATTTGAGGTAGATTCCCCAGTGCCGTCGCTTCTACATACATTTCTGAAATATCTTCAGGAATTTTCTTCAGGATATCCGCCTCCAGACTACTGTCCATCGCATCTGGATTTGTGTCCTCGTCTAGCCTGTTGTGAAGATATTTGATGATATCATCTCTCTTAGGACTTATGCGCACACTCGTTACTCTTCCGGAAAGACGCCTTCCGATCTCGGGCTGAATGTGCGGTCTTCCTGTTACGAATATTCGAGTCCTTGGAGACTTTTGGAGAATTTGGTTTAGTGAATCAAGGAGTTTGACTCGGTGTCCTTCCGCACATTCATCTAGAGCGTCGATGCATATGAACATGCGCTCCCTGCAAGTGGTAGTCTGCAGCATCTTCACAATATCGGCAAGTCGCGGTCCCCGCCCACCGATAGCTTTTTTTTGGTCTTGGTACGCTCGCGATATCTTCTCCGGGATCTCCTCTAGTCCACAAACAAGCTGTTTCAGCAAGGCTCCCAGCATGCTCGTGCAGGACTGCTCCTTTTGGGCCGCGAAGTCAAAGTACAAACATGCGACGGTGGCATTTTGTCCTCCTGCCTGATCACACAAGCTGTCTATCACTAATGAGCTAAGATTGCGGCTTGTTAGCCCTTGTCCTTTTTCTCCCATTACTCGAGGTTTGTCCTTCTTACCTAATGTAAGTTTTTCCGACCCCCGGATCTCCATAGCAAAACAAAACTGCATCAGATTCACCTCCCACACTCCCAGCGTACCAGCTTCTAAATTCCCGCGTCTGTAGGACCCATTCCCCCACATTTTCGACTCGGCGATCTTGGATATCCTGGTGCCGTAACCTGGGATCTAGTGGGGACAGCCAAGCTAAGATATCAGATCGGTCATCAACAACAGCAAAGTTATTCGTAACAGTCGTGTTGAAGGAGTTGATATTATCACTGAATGATTGCGACATTTTCTGTTTTTGCTGCTTAGGGCACTGTAGATGGTGAATGATGGACGATGGGCAACGGAGTGAGTCAACAACCCAGTTTCCTGGGTGCCGAGGAAAAGCGGGGTCTTTTGTGGAACCACAAGAACGTCGTCAAATCAACCTCCCCCAAATTTGTGCCCATGGAATCATGCCGGTATCTCCCACAATGGCCGCAATACTTGCCACACCAATTGACATGCTATCCTACGGTAGGACAAATATTTCGCTCTGGTGAACGAACGCCCCAGAGTTCCGATGGTGGAAACAGCTAGCTCAGAATACACAAGTACTTGTACAGTACTACCAGTAGTACATCAAGCTCCAAGATCAGTCGATAGGACTCACACATCACCTAACTCAAATCATTGCCGCATACGGTGCAGTAGTTCTTTGTAATATCGAGCCACTAAACCAATTTTCCTGGACGGGCGGGGTTAGGTGTGGACAACCTTGCCTCCCAATCCCACCTTTAACCTCAGTCTATACAGGAATTGTAGAAGCACCGATGCGCAAATAAAAATTTACAGCCGGAGACGGCGGAGAGAGCAAATTTGATGGAATTTCAAGCCACACCAACTTATCTCAATAATATACATAACCTTCCACAAACGCCAAATTTGCGATTACAGACAGAAATCGACGAATCCTGACACGACTTTATAGATCCTGATAGGGGTTCGGCTGGGTATGTGACAGATATGTGCGTTCCCATCACGCATGATTTTATTTAACCAAAAATTAAACGAAGGCCGGCTTTCTGTGGCAGGCTTACTCGAGAGGGAAGGGGAGGGCAGCAATCATCACAGCCACGAGGCGGCGGTTTAGACCGCAGGAGGAGGTTGGCGGGGAGGAGAGGAGTGAGGCAATGGCAGCGGCAGCGGCAAACATGCTTGAGGGACGGTTGCGGACCTTGCGGAAGCGGGTCGGATATCTATATTCGGAGGGGGGTAATGAGGGTAATGGCACGGCTTTAGGGCGTTCTGGGGTCGGCGGATGTTCGGGGCAGTAGTAGCGCTATCACCCCGGCACGGCGATTCCGGAAAGCCGTCCCGAGTGGTGTTATAGGCCGTCATTATCTGGTTTGTCGCGGTCGGCATCGCCTTGCCCGAGCAGTATTTTCACAAGCTCCCCCTCCCCATCGTGTGCAGCCCACCAGAGTGGTGTTCTGCCGCGGTGATCCGGTCTGTTGGGTTGACGTCGGCCCGTCCGAGCAGTATTTTTACTACTCCTTCGTGCCCACAACAAGAAGCCTGCGAAAGCGGAGTAAACCTCCCCATCCAACAACCCGCAAACAAGTCTCTATAATATTACGGTATTATGGACCACACGCTCAGTAATCTGTACCCAAAAACATAGATAAAACACCTATGATCAGTGCATACAGAGGGGAAAGTAACTCTCCGTAAGTCTATTCACACACTACTACATTTGAGCGCTATTTTCCCCACTAGGTAACTAAGTTACCACCCCTCTTTCCCTAGCTCTTTTATGATATAATGTCGTGACAAACCGTCACTCGTCTCACCCGTGTGTCCGGTTAACATACTTGGTCTATTACACACTAGAGCATCCTAGAGCTGAATACGATTTCCTATATTTCATTTCTTTCCTTTCATTCCTTCCCCACCCCACCCCTTACACCTTTCATACAACTTTCAACAGGCCTGACTATCGCCCTGGGAAAGTGACCTATAATACTTGATCGAGGGATATCCCCTCGGCCCAGTCAAACTCTTCACCGGTGGGATAGAACATATATAAGGGCTCCTATCCGCCTACAAGCGAAAAGGCAGCGCTGTGACGAGAGAGGAATTGAGATACCATCCTCTGATACCAGAGCTTCCGGTGCGCATGAAGTCATTGAACAATTCTAATAAGCGGAAATCCGGCCATCAACGTCCTAGGACATGGCAATGTCTTGCCCCCCTAGCTGGGGAGATTGTATGGGATTGTGATGCCCTGCATGAGCTTTGGGCTGAATGCGCTGGGGCGGGGGGCGGGTAAGGGGACTAGGAGGGTGGAATTTCCCTCCCGGCTCACCCGAGGATGGGATTTGTAAAGATATGTGGGCTGATTTACAACTCCCGGCGGGTTATGGTGGATGCGGGTATCTGTATAATAGGATGGGGGTTAATTAGGCAGTGGGGAGGCCTGTTAGTAAATCAATTTTCCTAGACGGACGTGGCTTGAGGTGGACGGCCTCGCCTCCCAATCTCACCTTTAAGTCTACTCAAGGGCACCAAGGTGTACGTCTGACCTTCATTTAGGCGTGTCAGGACGAGCAGCAGAAGCTAGTTGTCATCATGCCTTGCTTAATTAACGGCCAACTTTTAAGTCGCTTTTCACCGGTGTCAGGAGCACTCGCACTTTGTATTTTGACTCTAACCTAACCCTCACATCTACTTTACACTTCATATGGGGAGGGGGAAAAGGGAATTGTAGGAAAATAGAAGAAGTAAAAATGTGTAAATGAGATTTACAGCTGGAGACTGCGAACTGAGCAAATTTGATGAAAATTTCAAGCTACAATGACCTATCCCAATATTATACATAACTCTGCACAAACGCCAAGCTTGAGATTATAAACGGGGGCTGGCGAATCCTGACACGACTATATAGGGTTCGGGTAGGGGTTTTCGGCGGATATGATAGATATACGCACTCCGATTGCGTATGATTTCCTTCGAAAAAAGATATATTCAAGCCGGGTTTCTTTGGTAGGCTTACTGTGGAATGAAGGGCGGCAATTGCAATGACCGCAAGACGGCGTTTTGGATTGCAGGCGAAGGTTGGCGGGAAGGGACGCAGTGGAGCGGTAGCAGCGGTAGACATGTTTATGGAGCTGTTGTAGGGCCATGTGGAAGTAGTGTAAGACATCTATCTTCGAAGGGGTAAGGAGGGCGATACCTCAGCTTAGGACGCGCTGCGGCTAGCGGATTCTCGGGGCTGTAGCAGCGCTATCATTCCGGCGTGGCGGCGAAAAGAAGCCACCTGGAGCGGTGTATGCCCGGCGTTATCTGATTTATCAGCGTTGACGTCGTTCCGTCCGAGCAATATTTTCACCACTCCCTCCTGCCCATTAGAAGAAGCCAACCAGAGTGGTGTCTGACCATCGTTCTCTAGCTTGTCGGGGTCGACATCGTCCCGTCCAAGCAGTATTTTTACCACTCCCTCGTGCCAGAATAAGCAACACAACTAAGCGGCGTCCAGCCGGCATTATCTGGTTTGCCGGGGTTGACTTCGTCCCGTCCGAGAAGGATTCCGACTACTCCCTCACGCCAATTCAAGGCAGCCATCCAGAGTGGTGTTTGGCCGTCGTTATTCGGTTTGTCGGGGCTGACATCGTCCCGTCCGAGTAATAGTTTCACTACCCCCCCGTAGCCACCCCAGGCAGCACAACTAAGTGGTGTTTCGCCGTCGTCCGCTGATTTGTTGGGGTTGACATCACCCCGTCCAAGCAATATTCTCACCACTCCTTCGTGCCCGCCCAAAGCAGCCCGCCAGAGTGGTGTTTGATCATCGATATCCGATTTGTCGGGGTTGATATCGTCCTGCCCGAGCAGTATTTTCACCGCTCCTTCGTGCCCGTTGCAGGCAGCCCACCAGAGGGGTGTTCGGCCGTCGTTATCCGGTTGATCCAGGTTCACATTGCCCCGTGCGAGAGGCATTATCACTACTCCCTCGCGCCAATTCGGAGCGGCACGCGAGAACGGCCGGTCGCCGTTATTTGGTTTGTTTGGGTTGATGTGTTCAAAAGTTGATATTATTGTTATTGAACCACCGAGGCCTTTTCCCTTTTTGCGGCTTAGGATATCGTAGATGAGTGATGATGGGTGATGGTGTCGGTAAACAACATAAATTCCAGGGGGCTGGAGAAAAGTACTTTCTACACAAATTTCCGTCCCCGATTACCTACCCCAAGAAGATTTACCCCCGACCAGAAATTATACAGATGTTAAGGCAAGAATCAAAGATGCGTGTCGGGAGTCGTTCGGAATCAATAAACTGAATATTGGTGGTATTTCAGGAGAGGTTTAGGAGGAGTGCATGGTCAAGAAGGCGCGAAAGGTTTAGGGACAGCCCGAAAGATTGGAATGAGGGGCACCTCCGGAATGAAGAAAGTTATGGAAGCCAGTTGATAAGAACCTAATCGGTTTGCCTCAACATCTATCATACTGAGGTACGATACAGGCGGTACAGCTCTTAAGTTTTGTAGGTTTCGCGAACAGAGGTGTGCTGGTTGCAGGGGCACGTGAGGGGGTACGGTAAGGGAAGCACGCTTCGCTTGTAAAACCTACAAAATCTAGGCGCTGTACCTCCGTATATACTGTACTGTAACTTTTAGACATAAATACACAGGGGTGAAAACTTATGTTGAGCGAAAACCCCACGTTAGGGCTGATGTGGTACACCAAGCCGACAAGCACGTTGAAGGCGTGCCGCGAGATTTTGGAACTGAACGTAGTTACATAATCGGCGGGAACCCTCGCACAGGTACTTGAGTACTCGTAGACTCGTGCAGGGAGCTATTTGAGTTTTAAATTCAGGACTTGACCGTCTCGGAACTGATAACAGTGTTGATACAATACATTTTAAGACCCTATAATTCACGGTTTAACATGAGGTTTCAAATTGCCGAAATTAGGATCTGAGATGGTAATCACGGCGTGCTAAACGCCCCCTAAAAGTTATTTTGCCGTTACCTTTTCCTCGGTTTCCAAAAACCCCGTCACCACGTATGACTCGATTCGGTTTTGTATTCAATTAACGTACGTGGGCGATTGCGCAGCTAGAGCCTTCTCCAGACGTGACCATAAGTGGATGATTCAGCACCGGAGCGCACTAGGGTCAGGTACTAGTACATTTTTTATGTTTGTTTCTTCCCATTTCTTTGCTTTCTTGCTTCCGTCCTCGCATCTTTTATACCACTCTCACCAGGTCTGACTCCACATCCCGAGTATATTGGCTGTTGAGAATCCACGAATTAATTTTCCTTGATAAGTCGGGATACTCGTAAGAGGTGTAAACAGTATCCCAAGCCAACGCCCCACACGGGGGGGTAGCGAGGCGCGAGTTTTACCCCCACGAAACCGTGGAGAGTACACAGGAGAAACCAACCAACACTCGTGCAATGCATTAGTTAACGGCTATCTTTTACGTCGCTTTTCACGAGTGTCGGGAATACTTTGTATTTCTTTTCTATATCTAAACCAGCACCACGTTTATACTTAGGGGAGGAAAGGGGGAAAAATGAAGGAAGGATAAATGTGTAGAGGGGGTTTACAACCTGAGAAATCTTGACACAACTATGAAAGATCCGGATAGGGGTGTTGGTAGGTATGTGGTAGATGAGTGCATTCCGGTTGCCCATGATTTCCTTCTACCGAAAAAAAATATCAAAGCTGGGTTTCTGTAGCAGGCTTACTCCGGGAGGATGGGGGAGGGCGATTAGCACAACCACGAGGAGGCGTTCTGGATTGTAGGAGGGAGTTGATGGGAGGCGAGGAGTGAGGAAATGGCAGCGATAGAAATGTTTAAGGAGCTTGTTGCGGACCTTGCGGAAGTGGTGTAGGACATCTATATTCGAAGGGGTAAGGAGGGCGATGCCTCGGTCTTAGGACGTTCTTGGGTTGGTAGACGCTCGTGGCTATAGTAGCGCTATTACTCCAGCACGGCGCTTATGAGAAGCCGCCCAGAGTGGTGTTCGACCGTCGTCATCTGATTGGTCGGGGTTCACATCGCCCCGTCCGAGAAGTATTTTCACCACTCCCTCATACCCATTCAAAGCAGCCCACCATAGCGGTGTTCTGCCGGCGTAATCTGGTATGTTGGGATTGACATCGTTCCGTCCGAGAAATAGTTTCACCACTCCCTCGCACCCGGCATAAGCGGCGCAACTGAGCGGTGTTTGGTCAGCGTTATCTAATTTGTCGGGGTTGATGTCGTTCCGTTCGAGTAATATTTTCACCACTCCTTCATGCCCACCCAAAGCAGCCCACCAGAGCGGTGTTTGGCCGTCGTCATTCGGTTTGTCGGGGTTGACGTCGCCCCTCCGGAGAAGTATTTTCACTACTCCCTCATGCCCATTCGAAGCAGCACGACTTAGTGGTGTTTCGCCGTTGTTATCTGGTTTGTCAGGATCGATATCGTCCCGTTCGAGTAGTATTTTCACCACTCCCTCGTACCCGCCGTCGGCGGCACAACTTAGTGGTGTTCGGCCGCGATTATCTGGTTTGTCCGGGTTGACATCGTCCCGCCCAAGCAGTACCTCCACGACTCTCTCGTGCCCGTGCCAGGCAGCCCACCAGAGTGGCGTTCCACCGCCCATATTTGATTTGTCGAGGTTTATCGCGTACGAGTAGTATGTCCACCGCTCCCTCGTGTGAATTCAAAGCAGCATGCCAAAGTGGTGTTTGGCCGCCGTTATCTGGTTCTCAGGATTGATGAGTTCAAAAGGTTGATATTATTATTGAAGGAGTGAGAAATTTTATGATTTTGCCGCTTAGGATACTGAAGACGATTGTTGATGTATGGTGGTGTCGGGGACAACCGAAGTTCCTGGGGCGGAACAAAAGCAGGATCTTTGTGTAACCAAGATACCTCGTGACCATCGCATCAATCTCCTCGCGAATTTGTTCCAACAACACCCTGCCTTTATTTGCTGCATTGGTCGCAACGTCCTGAAATTTTTAAATAGAATAACAAAATACGGCACCACGTGGAGGATGGATGGTAGGAGGGGATAGCGAGCACTTGTTGTATTCGTCTTACTAGCTAAGCTGACGGTAATGACAGGAGTATATATGAAAAACATAGCATCATTCTGAACCTTCCATCTATCACCGCCAATGTCCACTTCCATCTGTCAATCCCACATCCGATAACAAAAGAAAGAACATTCTGCATAATTCTCAGACAAAAGAAATGCTTCTCCATAGCACCTGCTTCCCTCTGTCGCAATCCACAAAGCCATAACCATGTCCCACGTCCTTTCCCGTAGCCACAATGCTTTCCTCTCTAAATGCCTGCACTTCCAGAAGCACAAAAGAAACTAAGAAACCAGAGCATGCCGAGCTGCGTTTCCAACACTAAGTTCACATTGAAAAGACTAGCCACTGTAAAAGGACTTCCCAGGATTGGCAGAGCTCGGTGCGGGCTTACCTCCCAATGCCACTTTTAAGCCTGCTCTAATAAACTGGAAGGGAGTGGGGGTGTAGGCGTAACCTTCATTAATAGGTGTCCACTCAAATAGTGAAAGCCCATCGTCATAATGTCAAAGGTAACGGTGAAGTTTGAGGTCGCTTTCAGCGGGTGTCAGGAATACTTGCGCTTTATAAGTTTCTCTATATCTAAACATCCCTTGTGTCTGCTTTTCACTTCACAAAGGAATTGTAGACAAATTTGGAGGAGTGCAAATGTGCGAATATGGATTACAGCCGGAGGCGACGGGGGGAGTAAATTGGATGGGAATCTCAAGCTAGACTGACTTATCCCAATTATATGCACAACTCTCCACGAACGCCAAACTTAAGGTTACAAGCGGAAGCCGACGAATCCCGGCACGGCTATCTAGAATCTGGATACGGGTTTGGTGGGTATGTGATAGATATGTGCGTTCCCACCACGTATGGTTTCGTTTGACTGAGACACTATATAGGTGGACCGGTTTTCTGTGGCGGGCTTACTTCAAAAGGGAGGGGATGGTGGCAATTAGCACAACCACAAGGCGGTGATTTGGGTCGTAGGAAGGGTCGGCGGAGAAGGGAGAAGTGAGGCGATGGTAAATTAGCAGCAGGCGTGCCTGAGCGGCGATTGCGGACATCGCAGAGGTAGCGGTAGGCATCTATATTCGAAGGCCTTAGGACCTATTAGGGTTGGCAGAGATGATCGGTAGAGTAGAGCTATCACTCCGTCATGGGGCTTATGAGAAGCCGCCCAGAGCGGTGTGTGGCCATAGATATCTTGAATGTTGGGGTTGACGTCGTTCTGTCGAAGTAGTATTTTCACCATTCCCTCGTGCTCATTCCAGGCGGCACAACTTAATGATTTAACTGACTGGGATATCGAGGGCAGTGGGGATGTAGGTATGACCTTCATTAAAGGGTGTCCATATAAGTGGTGGAAGCCAATCGCCGTCATGCCTACTTATGCTTTGTACTTTTTTTGTCAATATCTAAACAGCCATGGTGTCTACTTTACACTTCGCGAGGGAGCAAGGGTGAAAAAAAGAAATTGTACAGTGGAAATATTAGAGGAAATGGAAACGTGTAAAAGAGGTTTACGCAAGGAAAGTAAGATTGATAGAAATCTCAAACTACACTAGCCTATCTCAATAACAGAAAATATCCCGCTATAAACACCAAACTTGAGATTATAAACAGAAACTGACGAATTCTGAAACTACTATATAAGATCCAGATAGGGGTTTAGGTGGGTATATGATAGATACGCGCACCCCGATCGTTTTCGATTTCCTTGGACCGAAAAATTATATACATCAGCTGGGATTCTACAGTAGGCTTGCTGCTCCAGAGGGAAAGGAGGGGCGAGAATTGGCACAACCACGGGGCGGTATTTTGGGAGGTTGGGCGGGGATGAGAGCAGCGGCGACAGACATGTTTATGGAGCTGGTGCGATCCTAGTGGAAATGGCGTATAGGTTGTGGGCATCCAAGGCGGGGTAGTGAGGGCGATGAATCGGCTTCAGGACGTGCTGAAGTTGGCAGATGCTCGGGGTTGTAGTAACGCTATCACTCCCGCATGGCCGCGTTTGGTAGCGCACGAGAGCGGCGTTTGGCCGTATATATCCGGCTCCTCGGGGTTGACCTCACCCCGTCCAAGGAGCATTTTCACCACTCCCTCGTGTCCAAGGTAGGCAGCCCGCCAGAGTGGTGTTCGGCCGTTGTTATCTGGTCTGTCAGCGTTGACTTCATCCCGTCCAAGGAGTATTTTCACCACTCCTTCGTGCCCGCGGAAGGCAGCCCGCGAGAGTGGCGTTAGGCCGTTGTTATCTGGTTTGTCGGGGTTGACTTCATCCCGTCCGAGGAGTATTTTCACTACTCCCTCGTGCCCACGGGAAGCAGCCAGCCAGAGTGGTGTTCGACCGGTGTTATCTGGTTTGTCGGGGTTGACTTCATCCCGTCCGAGGAGTATTTTCACCACTCCCTCGTGCCCATCCAGTGCAGCATACCATAATGGCGTTCGGCCGGGTGCATCCGATTTGTCGGGGTTGATGTCGACCCGTCCAAGTAACATTTTCACCACTTCCTCGTGCCCATTTTGAGCTGCCCACGAGAGCGGTGTTCGGCTATGCATATATTACTGAATGGTTGTGACAGTTACTGTTTTGGCTGCTTCGAGTTGTAGACGACGGGTGATTGACGATGGGTGATGGAGTTAACTGAACCTACAACCCAAGTGCCTGGTGACTGGCGAAAAGCGGGGTCTTTTGTGGAACCTCGAGGGCTCAATGCCATCCAACCAATCTTCTCTAGATCACTGATTTCACACCAGAAATTTTCAATTTCGCACACTTATTCCGGCATCAACACTTAAATCAAAAATAGGATAACTTCAGAGAATGTTCGGAAGGGATGTGGACAACCTAACTCCCATTGTAACCCCAAACGAATTCAAATTCTCTGAACAGTAGTAGCAAGAGGGAACAAAACTTTCTTCAACTCGAGCCAAGACGGTTGTTCCTACCAGGAAATATGTCTTGGCGGAATTGAAAGTTCGATCGCACACCGCATTATAGGAGTTGGGAATTGAGTGAACATTTGTATATGGAAAATGACCTTACCGCTTTCAGTAGTATTATATTATGGATAGCTTGTATTTTGGTGGAGTTTCTCCAGTGCAGTATATTTGTGTGGAATCCGTTATTTTTACCGTAAAATTGCACCGTCTGCTCTTGTCTCACTTGTATATACCACATCGATCCCAAGAAATTTCGCAGCTCCTGAAGTGCTATCCTGCCATACGGCACGAATTTCGCACTCCGATGAACGGACACCCTTCCCGAGTAGCGCACCTACGATGGAGGTGGCTAACTTGCCACTGGAGGTAGTTGCAAGTATACAATACTCTAGTACATCGAGCCTTATGAATAAATCAGTCGGGATGATTGCATATCATCAACCCTAAAGCATCATAGCATAGTCCTTGGGATTTATAATGTCGATACGGCCTCAGGGCTCCTCGTGTGGGGAGGTAATGTGTGACCACTGGAGAACTAGTACAGTTACTTGTACGATATAGTACGAGACAGAAAGTATTTAGGAAACATTATCTCGTATTAGTTATCTGCCCTTTCTAGAAGAACATCCCCTGAAGTTGAAATCGGACTCAACTGCCACCGCACATCTTTTTCCCTCACAGTAGCCTTTTCCCCCCTACCCATACTTTACGATGGCTAATCGGTCCTAGCCAATAGTGCCAAATTTTGGAAAGCGAGGTTAAAGGAACAAAATATGGCTCCAGCGGCACCAAAGAGTAACGAAATGGCAACAATCGTAAGGTAAGACTTTGGGTGTAGGGAAGCTCAAACAAATGGTAAATGCAGTAGGATATGGAGAGAGATATGCTTCCCCAAAGTATCCTTTTGCTTCCTAGCCTCCGCGCATTCGACTCTCGGTTTCCTCCGACACTCTCAGCCTCCGTGCAACGCTCTTCTGAAAGCTTCATTTCGATGGATATATGAATCCCCAGCATACCAGCGAGCCCTTTATCTGAACAAAGAAGGGCGACGTCCTGAGCTAGGGTGTGCTAGGGTTGACAGACGCTCTCGGGTGTAGTAGCGCTATCACCCCAGTACGGCGACGATAAGAAGCCACCTCGAGTGGTGTTTGGCTGAATTCGTCCTGCTTTTTAGGGTCGACTTCGTCCCGTCCGAGAAGTATTTTCACCGCTCCCTCATTACCTCTGCAAGCGGCCCACCAGAGTGGGGTTCTGCCATGGATATCTGGTTTGTCGGGGTTGATGTCATCCCGACCGAGTAGTATTTCCATCACTCCCTCACGCCCATAACAAGCAGCACAACTGAGCGGTGTTTCGCCCTCGATATTCGCTTTGTCGGGGGTGGTGTCGTTCCGTCCGAGCAACATTCTCACCACTTCCTCGTGCCCATTCAAAGCAGCCAGGTATAATGGTGTTTGTCCGTCACTATCTGCTTTGTCGGGGTTGACGTCGTCCCGTCCGAGAAGCATTTTCACTATTCCCTCGTGTCCATAACAAGCAGCACAACTCAGCGGTGTTATACTGTCATCATCTGCTTTGTCGGGGTTGACGTTGTCTTGTCCGAGTAACATTTTCACCACTCCTTCGTGCCCACCCAAAGCAGCCAGGTATAATGGCGTTTGTCCGTCACTATCTGCTTTGTCGGGGTTGACGTCGTCCCGTCTGAGAAGCACTTTCACTACTCCCTCGTGTCCATCCGAAGCGGCACAACTTAGTGGTGTTTGACCGTCGTCATCCGCTTTGTCGGGGTTGACGTTGTCTCGTCCGAGTAACACCTCCACCACTCGCTCGTGCCCGCTCAATGCGGCATACCATAGTGGCGTTCGGCCTTGCATGTCTGATTTGTCGGGGCTGATGTCGCCCCGTCCGAGTAACATTTTCACCACCTCCTCGTGCCCATTCTCAGCAGCCCACGAGAGTGGTGTTCTGCCGCGCATATATTACTAAATGGTTGTGACACTTTCTGTTTTTGCTGCTCCGAGTTGTAGATGGACGGATTATTGGCGGCGAGCGACGGAGCTGAGTGAATCTACAACCCGAGTGCGTGGTGGCTGAAGAAAAGCGGGGTCTTTTGTGGAACCTCGAGGGCTCAGTGCCACCCGACCAATCTCCTCTAGATTAGCGATCTCACCAAAAATTTTCAATTTCGCACACCTACTCTGGCAACAATACTTGAATTAAAAATTGGACAGCTTCATAGAGTGTTTGGAAAAAATGTATAGTAGGCCATTTGGGTTTCCGTTGTCACCCCAAATGAACCTAAATCCCCCGAAGAGTACGATATCATACTGTACAGCACTAGCAAGATAGGACACAACTTTCTTCAAATCATGCCAAGGCAGTTGCTTTTAATGTGAAAATTGTGTCTTAGCGGAACTGAAAGTTTGATTTAAACATGAAACCACCTTGAGTTTTCCTCATTATCATACCACCCAAGTACGGTTAGTATTCGCATGTTTCGGGTAGCACACCCGAATGCGCCAAGGTAACTGAAGGTAATCTATCTAGATCTCAAAATATCGTGAGGACTGCGTATTTGTTGGCGGGGGATCGGGCGCGGGAGATTTACCCGGTGAAAGAAAGCGGATAATTATTTCCGAAGCGTGCCATGATTTCTAGGATTTTGTTTCAGTTTGTTCAAAATTTCCCTTTGCTCTATGTATCATTATTGATTCAGATGGAGTTCTGGTGAGCTAAATTTTGTAGCAGTTACCAACCTCTTCAAGTTGACCCCGGCGGATACCTAAGACAAAAGGGTAGTACAGCTAGGGGAAAGTAAAGTAATAGGGGTTTTCGAAGCTTAGAAGGAAGATGATGGTATAATGGTCAACATTCAGCCATGCATTAGTATGCATTTTACGTACTTATCAATAGTAGCGAACCATATCAAAAGATTTAGTGACATATTTGAAGTCCCCAAAGGTTGGATGGAGTACTCTAGTAAAAAGGGCCCGCCGTAGCATGTCAAGTGAGATAAGAAATTAACCGATAAAATATTTTAGCAGATTGCTGTCTATGGCTGATAGTTGTAGCCGGTAAAAAAAATTGCTGAAAGGATTCTATATCATTATCAAAAAGTGGATTCAGAGTATGTGGGCGAACGAGTGTTGCAGAGTTGCCTGTCGGTTGGATCCTTTCTGAAGTATGAAGCATTATCTCTATCAATTTGTTGTCTAGAAATCTTACTTTACCAATACTTTTTGAATTCTTGGCTCGTTACGGACCTCTTAACCTCCGTCTCTACCCGAAAACAATCTATCGTATGGTCAGGTAAAGTGATTGTAGATACACCGTTTTTGTGCCAGGATTACCTGAAACACCACTGAAAGCTGCTTTTGTTCAACTTTCTTAACTTTGAAAACCTATACTATGATGAGCGCCTGCGGTGGGCGCAAGGAACTTAACTCTTCGGGCTGTTCACGCACACCGCTGGACTTGCGCACTATTATCTCTAAGAGGGGGACTAAGTAACTACTATCATACATACTCTTTCCTCAGTTGGAGTATGATCTTGTCACAATCTGTCACTTGCGTCAACTCTGGGTGCAACTCGCATACCTGTAGAGTACATAGATTACGTATCAGAGCGTGCTAGAGTTAAATAAAATTTCCTTTCTTTGCTTCCTTTCATTTCTCTCCTTTCCCGCTTCCCTCCTTTCGCCTTTTATCCAAATTTTATCAGGTTTGATCTCGCATCACATGCACAGTGCCTGCTGCATTCACCTTCTCTCTTCTCCTTGATCTACCCCACTCTGTGAAATATCCCTCTCGGTCACTGCCATTCCACACAAAATTCCCGGCATTCCAACTTCAAGTTTGTAGAGCGCGCGATGCGATGCAATTAGATACCGTACTCAATGAGGTAAACCCCAGTGATACAAAATGTAGGGTAAGACAGCGTTGGGCCATTGCGAGATCGGGGAGGGCAGGGATTACATATTCGAGTCCTCTATCTAATCGTCCTCTACCTCTCGGGGGCGGCCGCCTGCTATTTGGTTGCTCTTGGCAAGTCGGGGTGGCTACCGTATACACTTGAAGAACTCGCTACTGTGTTCGGGATCAAGTTTAGAGCGAGCGGGATGGAGGGAAATATATTGGTATGGCTTACTGACATTGCTCTCCAAAGGGCTTTCGAGCTTAGACTATGGTACTCTGGAATGCGTGTCAATTCATGATTTTTTGAGTTCTAATTGAAGCAATTCCCGGTGATGTACCAGGTTAGAAAGTGGGGTAGTATCACAGGCTCAACTTCAAGCTCATATAAAGGTAGTGGGATGTAAACGGGGTCTTCATGAAACCATGTACTCGAGTACATAGTGGGAGCCAATCGAAATGATGCTTTAGCTAATGGTTAAGTTAGCTCCTACGTCGCCTTTTAGGGGTGTTAGAAATACTCACACTTTGGATTTTCTCTCTCTATAATATTATCTAATCAAGTCTCGAGTCTAAACATGATAGGGGAGGAAGGGGGGGGGGGGAAGAGATTGTAGAAAAATTGAAGGAGGAGCAAATGTGTGAAGAGGGTTTGCAAACTAAAAACGAAGAAAATACGTTTGATGGAAACTTCAAGCTATACTGGCTCATCTGAATAATATAAATAGCCCTCCGGTGACGCCAAACACTAGGTTACAAAGGGAGCCTGAGAGATCCCGACACGGGTCAATGAGATCCAGGTGGATGTTTAGCGGGTATATGATAGGTATATGCATTCTAGGGGAGTACGGTTTCCTTCGATCGAAAAAAATAGATTTGGGCTGGATTTCTGAGGTGGGATTACTCTGCGGATGGAAGGGAAGGGCGATAATTAGTACAACCATAGGGGGACGTTTTGAGCTGCAGGAGGGGTTGGCGGGGAGGGGGGGGGGGGGTAGGCCAATGGCGCTGAAAGACATGTTTATGGCGCTGTTTCGGACCTCGAGTGAGTGGTGTAAGATGTCTATATTTGAAGGGGGTAAGAAGAGAGATGCCTCGGCCTCAGGGCGTGCCGGGGTTGGCAGACGATCGCTGAAGTAGCGCTACCACTCCCGCATGGTGGTTACAAGAAGCCGCCCAGAGTGGGGTTAAGCCATGGTTGTCTGGTCTGTCGGGGGTAACGTCGTTCCGTCCAAGTAATATTTTGACCACTCCCTCGTGCCCATTCCAAGCAGCCCACCAGAGTGGTGTTCGGTCGTCGTTATCTGATTTATCAGGGCCGACGTCGCACCGTCCGATAATCATTTTCACTACTCCCTCGTGCCCATTCATAGAAGCGCAACTTAGTGGTGTTTGGCCGCTGTGATCGGGTATGTTGGGGTTGACGTCGTCCCGTTCGAGTAGCATTTTTACCACTCCCTCGTTCCCATTGAAAGCAGCCCATGAGAGTGGGGTTTCGCCGTAGTTATCCGGCTTGTTAGGGCTGACGTCGCCCCGTCCGATAAGTATTTTTACTACTCCCTCGTGCCCATTCATAACAGCACAACTTAGTGGTGTTTGGCCGCTGCGATCAGATTTGTTGAGGTCGACATCGTCCCGTCCGAGTAATATTTTCACCACTTCCTCGTGCCCACCCCAAGCAGCATACCATAGCGGCGTTCGGCCTTGCATATCTGATTTGTCGGAGTTGACGTCGTCCCGTTCGAGTAGTGTTTACACCCTCCCCGGTGCCAATTCAATGAGCCACGCTTGGGTAGCGTTTGGCGTTTGGCCCCCGTTATCTAGTTTGACTGGGTTGACGAGATCGGGGAGTTGGTATCGCTACTGGATGGCTATGAAATTTTGTGTCCCTTTGCTCAGAATGTTAATACGTATTGTGGATGACGGATGATAGACGATGGGTGGTGGGGCTAAGTCAATCTACTCGAATATAACCCAAGTTCCTTGTGGCTGAGGAAAAGCGGGGCCTTTTGTGGAACATCAAGGGCCCAGTGCCGCCCAACTCTCCTCCAAATTTGTGCTCAAAACACCCTGCCGGTATGGTACTCTACAGGTGCGACTACAAAGATGGGCGGACACCAGCGAGCGATTTCACACTAATTTCGCGTGCTTATTCCGGCGTTAATAGTTAAATTACTTGTAGGAGTAGGATAACTTCTGGAATTGTGGGTCCGGACCTGAGCTTTGGGCTGGATGCGTCGGGAAGTGGGAGGCTGGAGTGGGCGCAGGAGACAAATAGGGTGTGATACCCCTCGTGGCTCGCTCGGAGTCGGTTTTTGAAAGAGATGTTGGCTGTTCTATCGCCCCCGGCGGGTTGGGGTGGAATGCTGGTGTTTGTAGAATGGGAGTGGATTTTACATTGAATAGACCAGCTATGGTGCCAAATTCATTTCCACGGAAGGGCGAGCTCGGCGTGTGCAACCTCGCCTCCCAATTTCACCTTTAAGTTTACTCGAGCACAGTGGAGGAGTGGGATATAGGTGTGACCTTCATTAAAGCGTGTCCGTACATGCAGTAGTAGAAGCCAACCGTCATCATGCCTAAGTTGACACCTAGCTTTTACGCCGTTTGTCGTGGGTGTCAGAAATAATTGCACTTTGTGCCCCTTACGTCTACCTTGCACCTCACAGGGAAGGAAGGAGGAAAAAGAAATTTTAGAAAAATTAGTGGAAGTGCAAACGCGCAAAGAAGGTTAACAACCGGAGATAGAGAACAAAGTAAATTTGGGATTTCAAGCTACACCGGTTTATCCCAATATAAATAGCTCTCTAGAAATGCCAAACTTAAGATTATAAACAGAAATAGACGAATCCTGACACAACTATTGGATGCGGAGGTATGATCGATATGTGCATTCCGATTGCGTGTGATTTCCTCCGACCGAAAAATGTATATTCAAGCTGAGTTTCTAGGGCAGGCTTACTTCGGAAGGAAGAGCGGCAATTAGCACAATCACAAGGCGACGTTTTGGATTGCGGAAGAAATTGGCGGGAAGGAAAGAAGTGAGGTAGGAGTAGCGATAGTCATGCTTGCGGAGCTGTCTCGGACTTTGCGGAAGTGGTGTGGGATGTCTATATTAGGGGAGGGGATAAGGAGGGCGATGTCTCGGCCTTAGGAGTGCTGGGGTTGAGAGATGTTCGGGGCTGTAGTAGAGCCATCACTCCCGTATGGTGATTACGAGAGGCCATACGGAGTGGTGTTAAACCGCCGCTATCCCATTTGTCGGGGTTGACGTCCTTCCGTCCGAGTAATAATTTCACCACTCCCTCGTGCCCATTCAAAGCGGCCTGGTGTAGTGGTGTTCGGCCGTCACCAGCTGGTTTGTCGGGGTTGACACCGTTCCGTCCAAGAAGTAATTTCACCACTCCTTCATGCCCATTACAAGCAGCACAACCCAGTGGTGTTACGCCGCGATTATCCGGTTGGTCTGGGTTGACGTCGTCCCGTCCGAGCAGTATTTTCACCACCCCCTCGTGCCCATAACAAGCAGCACAGCCTAGTGGTGTTACGCCTCGATTATCTGATTGGTCTGGGTTGACGTCGTCCCGTCCGAGCAGCATTTTCACCACTCCTTCGTGCCCATAACAAGCAGCAAAACTCACTGGTGTTAGGCCGTAGTTATCAGCTTTGTTGGGGTTGACGTCGTTCCGTCCGAGTAATATTTTGACCACTCCCTCGTGCCCTTTCCAAGCGGCCAGGTATAATGGTGTTCGGCCGTCGCTAGCTGGCTTGTCGGGGTTGACGCCGTTCCATCCGAGAAGCATTTTCATCACTCCTTCGTGCCCATTACAAGCAGCACAGCCCAGTGGTGTTGCGCCGTGGTTATCTAAATGGTCGGGGTTGACGTCGTCCCGTCCGAGCAGCATTTTCACCACTCCTTCGTGCCCATAACAAGCAGCATAACTCAGTGGTGTTAGGCCGTAGCCATCAGCTTTGTTGGGGCTAGCATCGTCCCGTCCGAGTAATATTTTCGCCACCTCCTCGTGCCCATTCCTAGCAGCACAACCTAGTGGTGTTAGGCCGTTGTTTTCTGGTATGTTGGGGTTGACGTCGGCTCGTGCGAGTAGTATCCTAACAACTTCCTCGTGCCCGTTCCAGGCAGCCCACCCGAACGGTGTTCGGCCGTGCATAACTAATCCGTCTACCAGGGTTGATGTCGTCCGTCCGAGTAGTATTTCCACCACTCCCCCGTGCTATTTCAAAGCAGCACGCTAGAACGGGCTTTGGCCGCCGTTATTTGGATTGGAGTGTCGAAAAAGTTGGTGTTTTTACTGAATGACCGAAACCTTTCCGTTTTTGCCGCTTAGGATGTTGTAGATGATGGATGATGGATGATGGTGTCGGTCGACGATCGATATTCCTGAGGGCTAAAGAAGAATGAGGTCTTTTGTGGAACTACAAGGATACCTCAGAGCCGCACAATCCTTCCCTATATTTAGCACGTCGGTCGCAAAAAATGCCGCACCTCTTGTTGTGCAGTCCAGCTGTTTGGCACGAATATTGCACTCTACCGCCTGTGGAAGCTGGTACAGCATTGTACCCGGTGACCATCATGATGATTTGGTGACGGCACAAAGTCTGGTGAAATCGGTAACTTCTTCCCATTACTAATCGAGTAATTGCTATCAAACTGGTACTGTGCGCCCTTACTGGTAGGGGGGTAGTCTAAATAGAGATGGCGGAGGAACATCGGCCCCAGTGGAAATCTCGTGATCAATATGGGGGAGTGGTTACCCGGCCCAAAAAGCCCTTCCCGCCAGCCGCGACCTTGCACCCGGTTCTATGAGCATAGGGCTCCACTCTTTGATATCCGCCGTGGCCCCAAGTACAACACCGGTACCCCCCCCGCCGGGCCCGACTATACATCCCATGTGTCGTACTTGTATTCGCTCCTCTCCTCCCTTTAACCCACCGCGCACCGTAAAACCTTCCTTTCGATCATTGCCATTTCTTTCACAGTTCCTAAAACTCACACTTTGCGCCATAATATACGATTGGATACTATATTACTCGGTAGGGTAGAGACCTGCGGTACAGGGCGTACGGAAAGACAGTGTTGTGCCATTGAGAGATCACAGGGGGAGGAGGTTTACTGCCTGAGTACAGTAAGCTCTCTTGAAATTCACCATCAGCTTATCAGTGGGTAGGAGGCCCTCACAGTTCGCCCACAACTAATTTTTGGCAAAGATATGTGGGCTGCTTTACCGTTCTTGGCTGGTTAGAGTGGATGCGGATCTGAGTAGGATGTGAGTAATTTTCATATTAAAAAGCTTGGTTATGGTACTGAATTGAATTTCCCAGAGGGGCGGGGCTCGGTGTGCATAGCCTCCCAACCTCATCTTCAATTCGACCGCTCGAGTAAGCTTAAAGTCAGAAGGTTGCGAAGCGAACTCTGCGGTAGCGCCTTCTGACTTCAATTCGGCCGCTTGAGTACACTGGAGGGCAGTGGGATGTAGATGTGACATCCATTAAAGGGTGTTCGTACAAGTAGTAGAAGCCAATCGTCATCATGCCTTCGTTAACCGCTAGCCTTTACGTCAGATTTCGCGGGTATCAAGGATGCTTGCACTTTGTGTTTTTCCTCTATATCTAAACAACCCTCCCTTCTATATTACACTTCACAAGGGAGGAAGGGGGGAAATAATTGTAGAGAAGTTAGAGGAAGTGAAAGCCTGCGAGGACAGTTTACAGCTGGGGAAGGTGAAGACAGTAAACTTGATAGAAATTTCAAGCTACACTGGTTGATCTCAACAATATATATAGCCCTCCATCAACACTAAACTCAAAACTACAAACAGAAACTGACGAATTCTGACACGGCTATATAGGATGCGGAGAAGGCTTTGGGATGGTATGGTAGACATGTGCATTCCAATCGTTTATGATTTCGGCCGTAAAGAATTTTAAACTGGGTTTCTATGGCAGGCTTCCTCCGGAAAAAAGGAAAGGCCGGCAATCACCGCACCCACGAGATGGTATTTTGGATGGTAGGAGGTGGTTGGCGGTAGGGGGTGGGGTGGGGCAATGGCAGCGATAGGAATCTTGAGGGAACTGTTGCGGACTTGTGGAAGTGGTGCAGAATACCTATGATATATTCGAAGGGCGGTGAGGAGGACAGTGTCTGGGTCTTAGGACATACTGAGGCTAGCAGAAGCTCGGGGTTGTAGTAGCGCCATCACTCCAGCATGGCGATTACTAGAAGCCGCCCAGAGTGGTGTTCGGCCGTCGTTATCTGGTTTGTTGGGGTTGACGTCGTCCCGTCCGAGTAGTATTCTCACCACCCCCCCATGCCCCCTCGAGGCGGCACACCAGAGTGGTGTTCGGCCGTTGTTATCTGATTGACCTGGGTTCACACTGCCCAGTCCCAGAAGTATTTTCACCACTCCCTCATGCCCATTCCAAGCAGCATAACTTAGTGGCGTTTGGCCATTATCACTCGGCATATCGGGGTTGACATCTTCCCGTCCGAGAAGTATTTTCACCACCCTCGTGCCCGTTCAAGGCAACCCACGAGAGTGGCGTTCGGCCGAACATATCTGATTTGTCGGGGTTGACGTCATCCCGCCCGAGTAGGATTTTCACCACTCCCTCATGCCCCTTCCGGGCAGCCCAACAGAGTGGTGTTTGGCCGTGGATATCTGATTTGTCGGGGTTGACATCGCCCCGTCCGAGAAGAGTTCTCACTACTCCCTCGTGCCCACTCAATGCGGCACAACTTAGTGGTGTTAGGCCGCAATAATCTGGTATGTTGGGGTCGGCGTCGTCTCGTCCGAGAAGTAATTCCACTACGCCCTCGTGCCCGTTCCAAGCAGCCCATCCCAATGGTGTTCGAACGTACATATCTGATTTGTCGGGGCTGCCGTCGCGTCCGAGCAGTATTTCCGCCGCTCCGTCGTACCAATTCAAAGCAGCACACCAGAATGGTCTTTAGATGCAGTTATTTGGTTTGTCAGGATTGACGTGATCTCATTACTAAACGACAGAGATACCCGTATTTGTTTTTGCCGCTCAGGATATTGTAGATGGACGACGGATGAGGGTATCAGCCGACAACTGAAATTCTTAGGGGCAGAAGAAAGGGCGGTCATCTGTGGACCGCAAAAATGAATTCCCCTTAAATTTGTGCCACAAAGCCATGCCTGTATCTACCGCACCGGTCGCAATACATGTCACATCCCTACTAGTGCTATCCTAGAGTACGACACAAATTGCACTCGACGAACGACCACATAGCGCCCGTGGTGGAAGCGGCTGGCTTGGTACTGGGGGACTCGAGTATATACCGTATAAGCGCATCAATCTTAATGAATTGATCAATAGAGCAACTAGGATATCACCTAATAAAGCATCGCAGTATAGAACTCCCTAATAGGGAGCCACATAACATACTATTGGGATCGCTCCACCATGTTCGAGCCTCCGCTCGCGGCAAAGAGGGAATAGCTACGGTCGTTGAGATCCGTTTGGAGAAGGGCCGCTGGCACCGGTAGCATACCGGCGGGAGAAGTTGAGTGTGAGCGGACTGGGGGGAGGGCATTGGCGTGGCTTACTGAGCACTGCCATCCAAAATCATGTGATGCGGACGATCTGAGTCTAAGGCTGCATAGGAAATTTAGATGCATAGCAGGTTTTTCGAGTAGATTATTATGGTAGTCGCGGAATGGCGGTTTATTCGTAATTTGCTGAGTGTCCTGAGTGGGCTAATTTTCCTTGATGAGTAAGGAGGTAAGTTAGTAGCCAAGGTCGTCTCCTAGCTCGCACGGGGGATAGCGGGGTGTAAGCGCAATCTTCATGAGTCCGTGTACTCGAGTAGTGTCAACCCTTGGTCAATGGCTAGCTCCTATGTCAGGTTTCACGAGTGTCGGGAACACTTGCAGTTTGTATTTTTTCTCTATAATATTACCATCTATGCAAGTCTCACGCCTACCCTTTATAGCAGAGGGTGAAGAAAAGGGTTTGTAGAAAGTTTGGAGGAACAAATATGCAAAGTGGAGGAGCGGTCCGGGGGCAACAAAAAAATTACAATTGGTGGGAATTTCAAGCTATAACTTAGTGGCTAATCTTAATATTATGAATAGTCTTCTGTAGACGCCGAACTGCAGATTATAAACAGAGACTAAGAAATCCCGGCACAACTACATGGATTCGAATAGGGATTTTGGCGGACATGTGATAGATATGTGCATTCCCATCGTGTATGATTTCCTTCGGCCAAGAGACCGAGTTTAAGCTGGGATTCTGTGCTCGGCTTGCTCCGGAAGGAAGGGGAGGGCGAAAATTAGGAAAACCAAGAGGGGGAATTTTGGATTGTAAGAGGGGGTTGGTGGGAAGGAGAGGAATTGGGCACGGCACCGATAGACGTGTTTATGGAGCGGCTTCAGACCTCGCGCGAATGGTGTGGACGTCTATATTCGAAAGGGGTATGGAGGGCGATACCCTAGCCTTAGGATGCACTGGGGCTGGTAGATGCTGGGGGCTGTAGCAGCGCTATCACTCCGGCATGGCGATTCAAAGAAACCGGCCAGAGTGGTGTTCGGCCGACGTTATCTGGTCTGTTGGGGGCGACGTCGTCCCGCCCGAGTAGGATTTCCACCACTCCCTCGCCCCCGCTCCAAGCAGCCCACCAGAGTGGGGTTCTGCCGTTGATATCTGGTTTATCGGGGTTGACGTTGTCTCGTCCGAGTAGTATTTTCACCACTCGTTCGTACCTATACCGAGCAGCCCATGAGAGCGGAGTTTTGTCGTCAATATCTGGTTTGTCGGGGTTGACGTCGTCTCGTTCGAGTAACATTTCTACCACTCCCTCGTGCCCATTCCGAGCAGCCCACAAGAGTGGTGTTTGGCCGCCATTATCTGGCTTGTCGGGGCTGATATTCCTACCTCTGAGTAAGATTTTCGCCACTCCCTCGTGCCCATTCCGAGCAGCCCACGAGAGTGGTGTTTGGCCGTCGTTGTCTGGTTTGTCGGGGTTGACGTCGTCTCGTCCGAGTAACACCTCCACCACTCCCTCATGCCCATTCAAAGCAGCGCAGTTTAGCGGCGTTTGGTCTTGCATATTTGATTCGTCAGGGTTGACGTCGCCCCGTCCGAGAAGCGTTTTCACCACTTCCTTGTGCCCATTCAAAGCAGCACAACCTAGTGGTGTTTGGCCGTGCATGTCCGATTTTCCGGGATTCACATCGTCCCGTCCGAGCAGTATTTTCACCACACACCCGTGCCCATTCCGAGCAGCCCACCAGAGTGGTGTTCGGCCGTGCATATCCGATTTATCGGGGTTGACACCGTCCCGTCCGAGTAGCATTTTTATCGCCTTGGTGCCAATTCAAAGCACCACATCCGGGCAACGTTTTGCCGCCGATATTTAGTTTGCCTGGGTTGACGAGCGCAAGGAGTTTGTATTATTGCTGAATGGTTGTGGTATTTTCTGTTCTTGCTGCTTAGAGTATTGCAGATGGTGAATCGTGGACGATGGGTGATGGGCTGTTTGAGGAGACAGTTTCGCACAGCGCGCGAATTGACTCCCGAACCATGGTTTGGCCAAAAATCTACCTACACAATCGATTTTATGGGTCATGATTGGTCAGTTTACAATTACGTAAGCAGGTTTTGGGAGAAACAACGATTCGGCAAATCCATGAGTAACAACACAAACTGTGCAAATCTGTTACACCAAATAGTCTAGTCCCTAGTTAGTCTACAACTAATGCTCCTAGTGGCTAAGGAATAGCAAGTCTTTTGTGGAACCTCGGGGGCTTAGTGCCATCTAACCCATCACCAAATTTGTGTCCAAAACACCTGCAGTACTATATTTGTATCGCACTCGTACGGTGTCTACCATATCGGTCGCAAGAAATGTTACAGCTCTAGACTATCCTGCCGTACGGCACTAATGTTGTACGGTACTCTGATGAATAGACACCCTACCCGAGTGGGTGCACACAAATATATTAAGCCTTGCGGGTAGATCAGTCGAGAAACTTGCATATCACCTAACTTAAGGAGTCACAGTACTTGTATAGTCTTTCGTGATGTCGATCCAAGCCGGAAAGATCTTCCCGGAACCTCGCACCCGGTTTTATGAAGATAGAGTCGTGCTTTTTGATCGTCAAGCGCGCTGAGTACGGTAAAGTACTCGTAGCGCAGGGCATCAATGTGTCACGGTTGGTTGGAGTAAGTTCGTCAGAGCCATATACTATCTGACCACCAACCTAGATACCTACAGCTACTTGACAAAGTGTTCGTGAAATATGTCTCGCGTTGGTCATCGGCCATCACCAATGGGCTCTCATGGAGTCGAACTTTGCCGCCACTAGAGGCGGTTTTTCTTTTTTCGGCATTATTCAATGCCACAACTGGAGTCTTTTCTGCTCTTCACAATGGCTAATCGATCCAGGCCGAGGTAGACTACTAAATAATATATGTCTGGGAAGAGGAAAAAAAAGCAAAGGTAAACATCAGCGAATGCATGGCGGAGACTAAGTAGGTACTGTACTTGAGTATTGTTCAGCAGCTATTTGCTAGTGGTATTTGGAATATTCCTCCTTCAAGTCATGAAGCCTGCAATGCTATGGAGACTTCGGGGTCGATAACATTAATCCGCCAGAGCACCCCATTTGTTTCCTAGTTCGAATCCTAACCATGCGAGACTTGAGTTTTAAAACAAATCCTATCAACATCATATTAGGATTCCGGATACCCCTGAGGTGAACATGGGGTTGAGTAAAGGCTAGCACTAGATCTCACCTGATTCACCAGACAATTCCTAAGATGTTTTCTAAAAATTTGTGGCGATTCGTATCATACCCGACAAGCAGTCACATATGCAGAAGCGAAGGGAGGTTAGAACGGGTATTTGATGTCGGGTTATATCTGCCTTGTTCTCATAATAATATTGTTATTTAATTATCTAGTCTACTCCCCCGTCCGTTTTTTCATCGGTTTAGAAGGCAATGGTTGTTGACCGCCGGTAAATGGAATCAATGGCGGAACAATTGGACTTCCCGACTTGGCCGATTGTGCATTCGTCATTAAAAGAACGTATCTGAGGTAACGGGCATTTCTGTCTAGTCGTCGAAGTAATTCGAAGAGTTGTTGAATTGACTGATCAATAGTCTTCTATCAAAGCCCGAGATTGCTCATGATTCAAGATTTACCCCTCTGCTTACTAACTAAGATAGCAGGGTAAATATCTGGTGTGAGAAACTCCAAAATAGATTACGATGCGGACGATACTCTTAGTTTACTGTACTCAAAAACATAAATGAAACCACTTTGCTCAGTATAGTACTAGTAGGGTCTATCTGGAGAAGGACTTGACTCTCCCTTGCGGGACTCCGGTGCTAACAAAAGTAAGACATGTTTCTCAGGGAACTCCCACTATTGATAACCTTCCCGCACCCGACCCTTTCGGCTTCCTTCTGGCGCTCAGCTTCCTTGTGCTGGATACACCGGTGTCCAATGCGCATCTCCGAAGCTATTGTCCAGGAGACGGAAGATAAAGCTGAGAATCTCACAACTTCCAGCGCTGCACCCCGGACCGACGCTAAACTCTAGATTAGACACTAAACCTCGCGAGTCATGCGAATCCTAGGACGACTGCATAGGATACGGGTAGGGGGTTGGCCGGGTATGTGATAGGTGTGTGCGTTTCCGTCGTGTATGGGTTCCTTCAACCGGAGAGATATGTGCGATCTGGGTTTTTACGGCAGGATTACCCTAGAAGGAAAGGAAGGGCGGCAATTACCATGACCACAAGGTGGCGTTTTGGATGGCAAGAGGGGATTAGGGGCAGCAGGAGAGGAGTGAAGCAATGGCAGCGACAGACATGTTTATAGAGCTATCGCGGACATTGCGCAGGTAGTGAAGGATATCTATATTCAAAGGGGGTGAGGAGGGCAATCCCAAGGTCTCAGGACGTGCTGGGGTTGGCAAGCGCTCGGGGCTGTAGCAGCGCTACCACTCCTACATGTCGCCTATGAGAAGCAGCCCAGAGTGGTGTTAGGCCCTCATTATTTGGTTTGTTAGGGTCGATGTCGTTCCGTCTGAGTAACAATGTCGCTGCTCGCCAGTTCCCGCTCCAGGCAGCCATCCATAGTGGTGTTCGGCCACAATAGTCTGGTTTGTTGGGGTCGACGTCCTCCCGTTCGAGTAGTATTTTCACCGCGCCCTCGTGCAAAGAGAGAACAGCACAAAAGAGTGGTGTTTGGCCGAGCATATCTGGCTTGTTGGGATCGATTTTGCCACACCCGAGCAGCATTTTTACCATTCCTTCCTGCTCCATCCGGGCAGCCAACCAGAGTGGGGTTCGGTAGTCGTTATCCGATTTGTCGGGGTTGACGCCCTTCCGTCCGAGCAGCAATTTCACCACCCCCTCGTGCTTGTTTCCAACAGCACAAAATAGTGGTGTCCGGCCATCATTATCCGATTTGTCAGGGCGGACGTCGTCCCATCCGAGTAGCATTTTCACTACTCCCTCATGCCCATTCCCGGCAGCCTGCCAGAGTGGTGTTCGGCCGTCGATATCTGATTTGTCGGGGTTAACGTCGCCCCGTCCGAGAAGTATTTTCACTACTCCCTCGTGCCCATTACTGGCAGCCTGCCAGAGTGGTGTTTGGCCGTCGTTTTCTGATTTGTCGGGGTTAATGTCTCCCCGTCCGAGAAGTACCTCTACCACACCCGCGTGCCCGTTCAAGGAAGCCCACCCCAATGGTGTTCGGCCGTACATATCTAGTTCGTCGGTGTTGATGTCCTCGCGTTCGAGTAGTATTTCCACCACTCTCTCGTACCAATCCAAAGCGGAACGCTTGAATAGCCTTTGGCAGCCGCTACTTGTTTGTCGGGGTCGACGTGTTGAAAATTTTTGATATTATTACTGAATGATGCTGTTTTTTTTTCACCAAGGATATGGTAGATGGTGGATGATAGTGTCAATCGTCAACTAACATTTTCGGGGGCTGAAGAAAAGCGGGGTCTCTTGTGGAACCTCAAGGATACCGTACTATACAAGTACCCCAGGGCCACCCAATCAATAGAGAGTTTGTGCAGACAGACTTAGGCGGTAGTGACATAGGTTAATGGCAAACCTTGGCAAACCTTGATCCTTGATCCCACCTGGACGCGGCGCAAAGACGGTCGATGAACGGACACTATTAACTTGTTGTGATGGAAGCGGCTAGCTTGGTATGCACTGTGGGGGGCGAAATTGACATTTATGGTCAGTTTATCGGTCGCTGTGGTTAGCTTTAGCTAGCGGTTGAGAGGAAACTGTTGTGCGACGTCTGCGGGAGAACTGGGTGTTCGGGAGCGTCCATAAAGTGACTAATTACCGCCCCTTCTTTCTTATCATCATGTATCATACGTATCATACATAGAGAGAACGCCGAAGGGAAAATGGCCAGCGGGACAATTAACACCGTCAAGTATAGTACGGTACTTATGTAGCGTAGTGCAGTAATGCATTATGGCATTATAGGTTGTCATATTTACTACGACCCATGATACCCCACATTTCTAATGATTGAAGAGTAAATCCATCAGAACCAAATACTATTCGACGGTCAAATTAGATAGAAACCCGAATAGTCGTTGGAATACTGGTGGATAGTCTTCAGAACCTGGAGTAGTTCATGATCCAAGGTCCTCTCGACTAACTAAGCGAGACAGCAGGTTAAATATCTCCGGTGAACGACTCTAAAATAAACAGCTATATGGATGATACCCTTAGCATACTGTACCCCAGAACTGCCCAAACAAAACTCCCGTGATCAGCACGGTAGAGCGCATGCGGGGGAGAACTTAACTCCTTCATTCTATTCGTACGCATTGCTACGCTCGAGCGCTATTATCTCCGATCAGGTAGCTTGATCACCGCACCTTTCTTCTGCTTCTGTAATGCAGTCACCGTCTGTCACTCGTTTCAATGTCGGATCCAGGTTGTTGGAATATGGCTTCCTAATGCGGGAGAAGAATCTTTTGTCATGGGAAGAACAAAGACTCAGCGAGAGAGGACTTGAGAGATGTGAGGAACCAAGGAAAACTGTGGAACTGTAAATGGAAAGACAATGGAAAACACACGCTGAGAGGGTGTATAGTATAAGGATGTAAGAACAGTAGGAAGGGGATAGAAAACCAAGCATTCTCTCCTCCACAAAATATCTACAAATTACAACACCTGGTGTTGGAAATACCCTCGCTCGTTGGCTGCAGTGGTACAGCTATGGGCCAGAGGGACGCGCAGCCCTTGAAAGCCTTTCTCCTATTTGCTGTCCTTACTTCTTGTTCTTTCCTTACTTGGGCTTTCCTTTCTGTTCCTTCCTCACCCTCGGGTCTTTTCTCTCCTTTTTACACATCAATCCCCCCACCACTTAATTCGAACCCCTTGCATTCGCTTGAGCCACTCCACCCCACCTCACAAAACCCTCCTTACCGATCATTGCCTCCTCTTCTCTAATTTTCAACATCGAACTTTAAGTCTACTAAGCGCATGATATGAGGCAATCAGATACTATATTACTTGATGACGCAGAAACTGCTAGTACGAAATGTGCAGGAGGGCGGAATTTGGGCCATTGAGATATCAGTGAAGGCAGGGGGAAGGAAGAGGAGCTGCACAGGATGCGTTCGTATGCTGTAACAACTCATGGAATCCGCGATCGGGTCGTTAGTGGAAATTACAGCATCAGTCTATCCTAGGCTTTTTTTTGATAGATTAGCAAAGTTGCGAACAATAATTAACTACAGTTGATCCAACACTTCCGAAGGACTCCGGCTAAACCATGTCAGGAGTAAAACTAATCCTGCTTAGGCGCTTTTGCCACTGACTCCGGAGGCTATGGGCATGTCGGGGATAGGGATTTGCCACTCGGAGAATTCATGTACTGTACAGTAGAACTTAGGGAGGATGCTTCACAAACTGTAGAGCTCCCCGTCTCCTCCATCAACCCCCTGTAACAACTTCCCCCAGCGGATGGAATTGAGCTCTAAAAATTTGATTATAGATGACCATACGCCAGTAGCAGTACTCCAAGAATTGGTTCCATCACACTTAGGCAAACTGCTAGGTACTCTGTACCGATGGAATAGGATATTTTGCCATTGTAAATCACCATACCGTGCCAACTCTAGGAAAGGGCACAGGAATATAATGGCGTGTTTGGAAAAAAAACGGAACAGTTCCTTTTGGCGACCATTTCCACTATCAGAAAGGCTTTCTTCCGTTTTAAAAGAGAATTACAATTTGAAGAGTTCCTACAGTATGCAGGGGGGATACTCAGCAAGTCGTAAGGTCCCAATCCACCGACTTCAGTACCAACTTCCCGCAATAAACAGCACTCGAGTCCTAAAACTGAGTTCATGAAGGATCATATGCAAAGGCCCGGATTCCATGAATTGGTTTTATTTCTTGCAAAAACGACTAGAGGTTTTGTACCGATGGAAGAGGACATCTTGGAAACGGTAAATCGCCATACCCTGTCACTTCGGGGGAAGGTCGCAGAAACACAATCCTTTCCAAAAGCAATCTGCAAGCGTAGAGATATAGTCACCTAGAGGTAGGAAATGATATTCTGTTTTTATTTAGATTTCTGAGGATACGGGATTCAAAGCAACTGCACGCTAGCCATTGAGCGGCTCTCTCCATTTGACTTTCCTTTCTTTCCTTAATTTTCGCGGTCACCTATACTTACTAAATCATCGACAAGTCAACTAATAGGTTGCTTTGGAACTCGTGAGTTCCACCCCCGTGTGGTGCGCAGATAGGGAACTATTAATATAATTTATGGTGCGGTAAGATAGCTTGCCTTAAACCTACGGGCGCGATCAGCCTGGACAGTACAGGTATCGTAATAATATTATAATACAAAAACACTCTAGGTGTCAGGGGGGATGTAAGAGGGGGTCAAGGTTTATGCATGGCGTATCGAGAAGGAAAAAAAACCGAGCTCAGGCTTTCAAATACCCAGTTAACCTCCGGAATTGCTAATAGGAATATCGTAAATACAACTTGGCCCCTCCGCCGTAGTCTCCCCTAACACCAAATCCTCCCAACATCCCACGAAAGCCCCATGTTCAAGTCTTTCATCTAACCATTGGCTAATATCTGCACGTTGCCCACCCGCAATCCTCGGTGTAGGGAAACTAAATTCATCGGCACTTCTCGCGGCATGAACTCCTACGGCAAAAGACATCATTACCTAGTGTCGGACTTTATAACTCGAGATACATTTTTTTGGCATTGCGCCCTGCAGCTGCAACATGCGTGCTGTATCAATCGTTTGGGGTACAGCGGCGTAGGGGACTATCCGATCATTGATGTTCTAGAGCGTGATGATGATAGCCCCCCGGCTGGAGGGACCGTCTAAGATTGCGACGCCCGACCCGTGCCCCGGGCGGGATCCGCTGGGAAGTAAAAGGCCGGGGTGTAATAGGAGACTAGCAGGGTAGAATACCCCCCGGCTCGCTCGGAGTCAGTTGTGCAAAGAGGTGCGGGTGCTCCTAGGGTCGGAATTAATTTGGCATTGAAATGACTAGTTATGATGCTAAATTCATTTTCATAGACGGACAGGATCGATGTGTGCAACGCCTCCTCCTGGTTTTACCCTTGGGCTTACTCGAGTGCATCGGTGGTGGGTGGTGGGTGTAGGTGTGACCCGCGCTAAAGTGTCGGTACATGGAGTAAAAGCCAGCCCCCATCATGCATTCCGATCGCGTGTAATCTCCTTTGACCGGGGAGGGTATATCCAAGCTAGGCTACTGTGGCAGGCTTAGTCACGAGGGCAGGAAGGGCGGCAATTAGAAAAACCACAAGGAGGCGTTTTGGATTGTAGGAAGAGGTTGACGGGAAGGGAAGGAGTGAGACAACGGCACTGACAAGCATGTTTATGGAGCTTTCTCGAATCTTGTGGGAGTGGTATAGGATGTGAATATTAGAAGGGGGTACGGAGGGCGATGCCTCGTCCTTAGGACGTGATAGGATTGGCGGGTATTCGGGGCTGTAGTAGCGCTATAACTCGGGTATAGCGATTGAGAGAAGCCGCCTGGAGTGGTGTTAGGCCACTGTTATCTGATTTGTCGGGGTTGATGTCGTTCCGTGAGAGTAATATTTTCACTATTCGATGTTGCCCAGTCCAAGCGGTCCAAAAGAGTGGTGTTTGGCCACGGTTATTTGGTTTATCTGGGTTGACGTCGTCTCGTCCGAGCAGCATTTTCACTACTCCCTCACGCCTACTAAAAACGGCACAACTCAGTGGCGTTCCGCCGTCGCTATCTTGTACGTTGGGGTCGACATCATCCCGCTCGAGTAGCATTTTCACCACTCCCTCGTGCCCGCAAAGAGAAGCCTGGGAGAGTGGTGTCTGGCCGTTATGATCAGGTGTGTTGGGGTTCACCTCGTCTCGTCCGAGTAGTATTTTAACCAGTACCTCGTGCCCTTCCCAGGCAGCCGCAAAGAGTGGTGTGAAGCCATCGCTATCTTGTTTGTCGGGGTTGATGTCGCCCCGCCCAAGCAGTATTTTCACCACTCCTTCGTGCCCATTCCAAGCAGCACAACTCAGCGGTGTTGGGCCGTAGTTACCTAGCATGTTGGGGTTGGCGTCGTCCCGTCCCAGTAGTATTTTAACTACTCCCTCGTGCCCGTTCTTAGCAGCACAAGATAGTGGTGTTAGACCGCTGTTGTCTAGTGCGTTGGAGTTGACATCGTTCCGTGCGAGTAGTATCTTAACAACTTCTTCGTGCCCGTTCCAGGCAGCCCACCCTAATGGTGTTCGGCCGTGCATAGCTGATTTATCTACCGGGGTTGATGCCTTCCCCTTCGAGTAGTATTTCCACCACCCCCTCGCGCCGATTCAAAGCAGCAAAGCCAGAACTGCCTTTACCGCCGTTATTTGCTTTCTCGGGATTGGCGTGTCTAAAAAGTTGATACTGTTCCTGAAAGACTGTAAAAGTTTCTGTTTTGCCGCTTAGGATGATGGTGAATAACGGATTGTGGTGTTAGCCGACGACAGAACTTCTTGGGGACTGAAGAGTGGGGTATTTCGTGAAACCACAAGGATACCTCGGAGCCGCCCAATCAATTTCCCCCCAAATTCATGCCCACACCACCCCGCCTGTGCAGTACTCGAGTATTTAGCGCATCGGTGGCAAGAAATGTTGCGCCTCTCGTTCCGCAGTATTGCCGTTTGGTACTGCACCTTAGAGCCCCTGCGGCGGAAGCTACTAGCTTGGTATTGGAGTAGATCCAAGCACTTGGGGATCCACCGAAGTCGGGTGCATTTCCTAAAAGAGACTATCGTTGTACCTAGACCAAACCAAATTAGGAAGTTCGAGTGATATCTAGTGAGCAAGCTTCGGTAACGGCGGGAAGTTTAATGCCGTCGGAACCCCTTCCCATTGCCGATCGAGTATTGTTGCCCGGCTGCAGGCAAAGCCGCAGATCCACAGAAAGACCAGCTTGCTTTCACAAATACCATCACCCCCGCTTTAGCCTCGATCGAACTAATTGAAGAGTTGGTTGTTGCTACTCGTGTTGCGCTCTCAAGGGGTGCGGTAGTCTAATAGAGATGCTGGACGATGATCGTTCACAGTGGAATCTGGCTATAAACGTGGGGGCGTGGTTACATAGGCCAAAGAACGAGCTCGAGAGCTGCCGGGCCCCGCACCCGACCTCAGTTACCCTCATGCTGGAGAACTGCACACCAAACCTTATAATGAGTCAACCGAACAACTCCCATATGACTTAACTTGAAGCACCGCAGCACAGTTTTTCGTAATGTCAATATAGACCGGAAGGCTCTTCCTAAAACCTGGCACCTAGCTCTATCAACACAAAAGCTCTACTTTCTGATATTCCTAGAGGCACCAAGTACAGTACTGGCCCAGCGCAGGGTAGTAATGTGTCATAGTAGGTTACTAGTAATATAATCACAATAGTCTGCGTCCCTCTAGTGATCGAGTGTAGAAGGGTAGCAACTGAACCTCGCGGCTTTGGAGCGAGTGGGATATAAGGTAACCTGATCGGTGTTGAAAGCTTAGATAGGAAAGGTAAGATATGCTTCGTTCTGGCTCCGATCGGTACTCAACTAAACTAACGGTAGAGACAGGTGTATAAGTAAAGCATAAACCAAGTATCCTGATCCTCCTACGGATCACTACACCTCTCTCCACTTCTCCACACTTGTCCTCATTCCTCCGCATACTCCCGTGATCACAAAGGAAAGACATGATAGGGACTTCTCAGTATATCCTTATACCACCGTAATGAAGCAATCCTCCGAACCATTCCTGCAGCTTCCACAATCGACAACCTTCTTCCATCAACTCTAACATCGAGGAGTAGGTCTCTGTATCCAAATACGACTCGACGGCTAACCTACGCAGTGGCCCGGAGAGTAGTTGGGTGTACTGAACAATTGTCTCCGACCGAGACCTGGGATAATCCGGGATCCGAGATTTGCCTCAAGGCTAACCGGACGGGACAGCAGAGTGAATCTCTGGCGAAGAACTCTAAATGTATTCCTGTACAGAGGGCGCTCTTAATGTACCGTAGTCTACCTAAAAACGTAAATAAATAAAACCTCTTTGATCAGTACTGTACAGTACGGTTCATCCGGAGAAGAACTTAACTCTCCTGCAGTCCATCCATACACACTTCTGTGCTTGGGTGCTGTTATCTACATGCAAGTTGCTAGGTTACCGCCGCGCTCTCCCCGGTTCCTCCATAATCCGTTAAAATCTGTCCCTTCAATTTTCGGTCCAACCAACGTACGTGGGCGGTCGCGCTTTGGAGCCTTGTGCAGACATGGGCATGCGCGGACCCTCACGAATTAGAGCATGCTAGGGTTGAGTAATATGTTTCAAGTTTGACTCTACATCCCTCGGATTGTACAGTACTTTTTGTATTCAACTCCGCTCTTCCTTTTTAATCCCCCTCGCCCCGTGAAACTCCACTTTCGATCATTGCCATCCCACACAATAGAATCGAAACTCGAACCTTACGTTTGCAGAGCGCACGGCGCGATAAAATTAGATACTATACTACCCAATGACATAAAAACTGTTGGAAATGCAGCTCGGCATGCTTTGGTTTCTTAGTTTCTTTTGTTCTTTACATATGCAGGTGTTTCGGAAGGAAAGCATTGTGGCTACAGAAAAGGATGCAGGACATGGTTATGCCTTTTGGGGAAAAAGACAGCGGAAATTAGGTGTTGTGGAGAAGCATTTCTTTTGTCAAGGGACGATGCGAAATGTTCTTTCTTTTGTTATCAGAAGGAAGATCAACAGGAGGAAGTGGACATCAGCGGTGTTTGTTGGAAGGTTCAGATTGATGCTATGTTTTCATATATACTCCTGCCACCACCGTTAAGTTTAGTAAGTAAGTCTAAGACAAGCAAAGTTACTCGCTATCCTCCCATACCATCCTTCCTGATTGTGGTGCCGTATTTTGTTATTCTGCTTTAAAAAAACCGCGTGTGCAAAATGTAGGGAAAGACAGTATTACCCCATTGGGGGCGTAGCGAGAGCCGGGTTAAAAAGGGGAGGAGGATAAATGGTATGAGCGCAGGACAGAAACAACCCCGGAATTCACGACCAGGCTATCGGTGGAAACCACAGGACTAGCACACCCTAGGTTTTGTTTGATAGGTTAGTAGTTAGTGAGATCCAACACGTCAAAAGTGCTCAGACCACATTGTTAGGGGAGCACTGATCCCTCTCTGAAGGGTTTGCCGCTCACCCCGGAGGCCAAAGGCCTATCGGGGATAGGGAACTACAACTTGGAAAGCTTTTACAGTATGCAGAGGGGATACTTTATAACTCGCAAAGCCCCCAGCCACCCACTCATGTAGCAGCTTCGAACGATAAATGACCCTTGGATAAATTATTATATGCTAACACCTGAATTCCATGAATTTATCTCAGGCTTGTCCCGACGTCTAGAGATTGAAATCCATGGGACGCGGGATCTATGAATTGGAGAACAGAAATCGAAACATCAGAATCTCCGAGCTTTCACTTTGGCCATATCTAATTAAAGAAAAGTATCATCGGCGGAAATTTGTATAAGAGAAGGCTCAAAGGGGGGGGGGTGTTGCATGTAACCGAAAACTTAAATCCAGGTGAAAGGTATGGTGTCGCACTTCATCGTTATAAAGAAACTAAATTAGTCAGCACTTTCCGCGACATAACCTCCGATGGAAAAAGACATCATTACCCGGCGTCAAATTTCATAATCCGAGATACGATTTTCAAGTACCATACCCTACAGCAATAATTTGCGGTGCTGTATCAACCGTTTGGAGTACCGCGGCAGGATTATCAGAATACAAGTATTCTAGGACGTGGCTATATTTTGTCTTTCTAGCTAGGAGGTTGCACGGGATGGTGATTCCCGACCTGGACTTTGGGCCGAATCAACTAGTAAGAGGAGGGTTGGGGTGAGTCAAGGGGACCAGGAGGTGGAATGTCCCTCCCGGCTCGCTCGCAGTCGGCTCCGAAAAGCGACTCGGGCGGTTTTACCGCCCTTTGCGGGCCTGGGCGGATGCGGGTGGTTAGAGAATAGGAACTAATTTTGCATTGGAATGACTAGTTACTAAATTAATCTCCCAGGGCCGACAGGGCTAGAAAGTGTGAATAGCCTCGCATCCCAATCTCGCCTTTTAGATTGCACCTGAGGGGAATGAAACGCAGTCGTGGCCTTAGCTTCACTAAGGTGTGTCTGTACAGGCAGTAGATACCAATCGGCATCTTGCCTCAGTTAACGGCTAGCTTTTGCGTTGCTTTTCACAAGTGTGGAGAATACTCCCACTTTGTTTCCTTCCCCCAACCTCATCTCCACACCTCACAGGGGAAGAAAAGGCGAGAAAAGGAATTTTAGAGAAAATAAAGAAGGAGCAATATGAGAAAAGGATTTATAACCTTAAAACAACGAGGGGAGTAAATTTGATGGGGGTCTCGAGCTATGCCGTAAAAGATCATCAATGAAGTTTACTATCTCCCTCCCAGGATGTGTTGATTTCAGTCCAATTAGAGAGTAGAAATCATCTTCAGCCCCTGAGTTTCTCAGGCCAATCGGCACTAAAGAGTACACCCCATTGCTTAGACCAAAACCTAGGGGAATACGATACCCTATAGGACTGGCACCGGGAGACCCTGGGTCGGAGGGGGCAAATTCGGTCAGTCCTAGTACTGGCCTATCTCAACATTTGAAAAACCGGTACCTTTAAGACCGCGGTGATTACAACAGCCAAATACGGCGACGGGCAGAACAACGAAATAGGACCCCGATAAGAAGGGCACAGCTTTGGGTAGGTAGGGAAGTGCGCTGGTTCTCTTTTCATGCAACTTAACTAGTTTATAGTAGGGATAGAAGTATACATGGAATAAAATCACCCTCCGATCCGTCCATTAATCACCACACACATCCATTCTATTTCGCATGTTTCCTTTCTCCTTGCGGAACTCTGGTGCGAACAAAAGAAAGACACATTTCTCAAAGAAATCCCACAGTCGACAGCCTCTGCCCATTCAATCCTTCCAGCTTCCTTCTACCAATTGCATTAATGCAATGCGCATCTTCAAAGCTTTGTCCAAACAGTGAAAGGGTAAGTTGGGTATGCCGAGCTGCATCTCACAACTTGCAGTAGTACACCTGGAACAACGCTGAAACTCCAGATAATTAACAGGAGCCGACGAACCCTGCGAATCTTGACACGACTACACTGATACGGAGAGGAGTTTGACCGGGAATGCGGTAGATATATGCAATCCCATCACGTATGATTTCTTTCGGTTGGAAAAATATATACAATCTGGGTTTATATGGTACTCGAGTAGGCTTACTGTGGGGGGAAGTGCGGCAATTACCATAACCACAAGGCGGCGTTTTGGATTGCAAGAGGAGATTGGGAGGGGGGAGGAGAGGGGTGAAGCAATGGCAGCGACAGACATGTTTATAGAGCTATTGCAGACCTTTCGCAGGTAGTGTAGGATATCTATATTCGAAGGGGGTGAGGAGGGCAATCCCAAGGTCTCAGGACGTGCTGTGGTTGGCAAGCGCTCTGGGTTGTAGAAGTGCTACCATTCCTGAATATTGCTTATAAGAAGCAGCCCAGAGCGGTGTTAGGCCGTCGTTATCTGATTTGTTGGGGTCGATGTCGTTCCGTCCGGGTGGCGTTATGGCTGCTCGCTCGTTCCCGCCCCGGGCAGCCGTCCAGAGTGGTGTTCGGCCATAATAGTCTGGTTTGTTGGGGTCGACGTCCTCCCGTTCGAGTAGTATTCTCACTACCCCCTCGCGAAAGTTGACAACAGCACAAAAGAGTGGCGTTTGGCCGAGCATATCTTGCTTGTTGGGATCGATTTTGCCCCACCCGAGCAGCATTTCTACCATTCCTTCTCGCCCCATCCGGGCAGCCAACCAGAGTGGGGTTTGGCCGTCGTTATCCGATTTGTCGGGGTTGACGCCCTTCCGTCCGAGCAGCAATTTCACCACCCCCTCGTGCTTGTTTCCAACAGCACAAAATAGTGGTGTCCGGCCATCATTATCCGGTTTGTTAGGGTTGACGTCGTCCCGTCCGAGTAGCATTTTCACTACTCCCTCATGTCCATTCCTGGCAGCCTGCCAGAGTGGTGTTTGGCCGTCGTTATCTGATTTGTCGGGGTTGACGTCACTCCGTCCGAGAAGTACTTCCACCACACCCTCGTGCCCGTTCATGGAAGCCCACCCCAATGGTGTTCGGCCGTACATATCCGATTCGTCGGTGTCGATGTCCTCGCGTCCGTGCAGTATCTCCACCGCTCCCTCGTATCAATTTAAAGTAGCACGCTTGAATAGCCTTTGGCCGCGTTACTTGTTTTTCGGGGTTGACGTGTTCAAGAAGTTGATATTGTTACTAAGCGACTGAGAATATTTCTGTTTTTGCCGCCCAGGGTGTTGTAGATGATGAATGATGGTGGTACTGTAGTCAGCTAAAATTCCCGGGGTTGAAGAAAAGCGGGGTCCTTTGTGGGGCAAGGATACCTCAGTGCCGCCCAATCAATCACCCTCAAATTTGAGCCACATCCTGCCTGTGGTTACCAAATCGGGCTCAAGAAGTGTCCCTTGTAGTGCGAGATGCGCGGTCCTGCCAAGTGCGGTCCTGCCGTACGCCACAAATATTGCGCTCTAATGAACGGACACCCTAGAACGCCTGTGGAAAACCGCTAGCTTGGAACCGGAGTACGATATTCAAGCGCATTAACCTTGTGAATGGGTCAACCAAACAACTCGCATATCACTTAACCTGAAGTACCGCAGCATAGCTCTCGTAAAGTCGGTACTGTACAAGCTGGAAAAATCTCCCCGCAACCCCACTCAGTTCTGTGAAGATGGAGGCCGTGCGTTCCGATATTCACCGAGGCCTCCGAGTAGCGTGCTCGTATAGCACGGGGTAGTAACGTGTCTGGGTAGTTTGTAATAAATTTTCATTTGCCATATTCTACCCCACCTTTCTAACCGCCGAGAGCGAGCAGTAAGCCCGTTATAACAAAATACCATTCGACGGCCAACCCAAATATAAATTCCAAGAAATCTATTAGACCTACTAATAGATTGCCTTCTAGAGTATCAGAACCTAGGATAATCCAGGATCTGAGATTTCGCTCTAGGCTAACCAGCCGGGACAGCCTAGCAAATCTCACCGGGGAACTCTAAAATGAATCGCAATAGACGAGACTCTTAGTGTACTTTTAGAAAAGGGGTTAAAGCAACAAAATACGGGGGCAAGGCGATCGCAAGGACACAACTTCGGGTGAGTGTGGATGCTCTCTTTCCGTACACTCAGCCAACTAACGGTAAAGACAAAAGCATATATAAAACATAACGAATTCATTCTCTGATCCTTCCATTGGTCACTGCACAAATTTACTCTCTTGTCTCTCTCTCTTACGCACTCCTATGCTAACAAAAGAGCGACCGGCTTCACAGGCAACTTCCACCGCCCATAACTTAGCCTCTGCACATCTGGGTAAAAAGCACTAATACTTATAAAGGACTCCCACTGTCTATAGCCTCCACACATCCAGTACTCCCGGTTCCCGAGGAGTTCCCTTGTGGACGATTTTGGACGACGACTTCCTACGGATTTGTAGGTCCCAAGTGCACCTCGGACTCTTTATCCGAACAATTAAATGACCATGACAGCAGTAACAATGGCGATAGGGATGGCTATAGCGATACTCTAAGCATTCCGAGCAGCATCTCACCACTTCCGACATACACCGTACCTCCGAACACAAATAAAACCCCTATAATCAGTACAGCACAGTTCATCTGGAGGGGGACTTACCTCTCCTTCGGCCTGCCCATATACACTGCTGCGCTTGGGCGCTATTATCTTCTAGCAAGTAACCCAGCAACCACTACTCTTTCCTCGGTTCCTCTGCGGTTTAGTCACAGACCGTCACTCATTGTAAATATTGGGTTCAATTGACACACATCGATGATTGCGCACCAGAGCCTCGTACAGACATGGGCACACATGGGCCATTACGCGCTTGAGCGTGCTAGAGCCAATCATATTTTCCTATATATTTCCTCAGGTTTGACCCCACATCCCGAGCATTGCATGGTATTTACTGTATTCAACCCTTCTCTTTCCTTCAATCCAATTCCCTCTGCAAAAATTTCTTTTCGGTCACTTTCATTCCACAGAACATTACCGACATTCGAAATTTAAATTCACAGAGCGCACGATTCGATAGGATTGGATACTGCATCACTCGATGAGGTAAATACCGGTTGTACAAAATGTGTATCAAGACGCTCTTAGGCCATTTAGAGACCAGGGAGGGTAGGGGGGAAGAAGAAAACCTATGCGGCATGGATGGAGTCAGCGCTTGCCGTGGGCCGGGCCGGCACTAGGGCTTATTTATTTATTTTTGTTTATTTTATTAAATAATCTACAAACTTCTCACTTAAACATTTGAATTCAATACCATCGGTCTCCTTCATCGTCCTGAGCCCTCTCATACACAACCCTTCCAATCAAAGCCACCATATATTTTCACCCTGCGTACCTCAGTTTCTTAGGGGGATACCGTGGAGGAAGAGGAGACCGGAGTACAGTGTAATTAGATTTCAAATTATCACGTACTCTTGTAACAGCCAGAAATGTGGAGAACGAAATTAAAATCTCAATCGAACTAGTTCCTGTGGGTTGGTTCTCTCGATTTCAAGGATCCTTTCTAGAAGATCAATGCTTTACCTGGAGTATATTGCTCTGCTCACAGAGTTTGTTGTATAAATACCATTGTGGAAATAATGATGCGCACTGGCTTTACAACAGGGCAATTTTGCGTCTTGTATCGAAAATCAATATTCTTGGCTCTTTTCATGAATTAGCCCCGGCCCATGGGGCAAGCACTGGATAGAGTACAGTAAGAACTCTTAGAATTCCTTGTCAGCTTAATCGTCAATCATCGCCGCCTCAACCCACCATAGGCTTGGGCTGTCGGGTTAACAAAATTGGGATGCCAATGATTGAGACCAACACGTCCAAAGGGCTTATGCCGGGAAGCACTCGTACGGGTGTTTGAGGACTATCGGAGCTAGCCGATTGCGGCTTGATGAGCTTACAACGTTTTAAGAGGAGATACTTCGCAAGTCGTAATGTCCCCGTCCATCAACTTCTGCAACAATTTTCCGCAATAAATAGTCGCGCATTGTATTTTTTCCTCTTCTATATCTAAACAAACATCAAATCTACTGCGGACTTTACGGGGGAGGAATGGGGAAAAAATAGAGGAAGAAGAAATGTGCAAAGACGATTTGCGACCTAAAAACAACGAGGGAGGTGTCTTTTGGTAATATCTCAGGCTAGAATGGCTTATCTTGATAATATAAATACCCTTCTGTGGATGCTAAATTTATGGATATAAATAGAACTGACCCACCCTGACGGGACCATAAAAGATCAGGGCGGGGTTTTCAGTGGGTGTGGTAGATAAGCACATTTCCATTGTGCATGATTTCCATCAAGCGAAAAATATATATTTAAGCTTGGTTTCTGTGGCAAGCTGACTCCGGAAGGAAGCGAATGGCGGCAATTACCATAACCGTAAGGCGGCATTTTAGAAGTTTGTGCGGGGATGAGAGGAGAGTGGTGACAGACGTGTTTATGGGGCTGTTGTTGCCCTAGTGGAATGGCGTATAGGTTATCAGTATTTGAAGGGGGTTATAATGAGGGCGATGTCTCGACCTCAGGGCGTGCTAGGGTTCTCGGATGCTCGGGGCCGTAGCAACTCTATCACTTCCGTATGGCCATGAAAAGCAGCCCACCAGAGCGGCGCTCGGCCGTACATATCTGGTTCGTTAGGGTTGACGTCGTCCCTTCCGAGGAGTATTTTCACTACTCCTTCATTCCCGTTGCGAGAAGCCCACCAGAGCGACGTTCGGCCGTACATATCCGGTTTATTGGGGTTGACGTCGTCCCGTCCTAGAAGGATTTGCGCCACTCCCTCGTGCCCATTGCGAGAAGCCCACCACAGCGGTGTCCGGCCGTACTGATCTGGTTTGTCAGGATCGATGTCGTCTCGCCTGAGCAGCATTTTCACCACTCCCTCGTGCCCATTCCAAGCAGCCCATAAGAGTGGTATTTGGTCACCGTTATCTGGTTTGTTGGGATTGACATCGTCTCGTCCGAGCAATATTTTCACAACTCCCTCATGTCCAATCTCAGCTGCACGACAGAGTGGCGATTGGCCGTTTTTATCTGGTTTGTTAGGATTGACATCGTTACGTTCGAGTAATATTTTTACTACCCCCTCATGCCCCTTCCAGGCAGCCCGCCAAAGTGGTGTTTGGCAGTTTTTATCTGGTTTGTCGGGGTTGATGTCATTCCGTCCGAGTAGAATTTTCACCACTCCCTCCTTGCCATTCCCGGCAGCCCACAAGAGTAGTGTTTGGCCGTATATATCTGGTTTGTTGGGGTTGATGTCGTCCCGTCTGAGTAATATTTTTACTACTCCCTCATGCCCCTTCCAAGCAGCCCGCCAAAGCGGTGTTTGGCCGTTTCTATCTGGTTTGTCAGGGTTGATGTCATTCCGTCCGAGTAGAATTTTCACCACTCCCTCCTTGCCATTCCCAGCAGCCCACAAGAGCAGTGTTTGGCCGTATATATCTGATTTGTTGGGGTTAACGTCGCTACGTCCCAGTAATATTTTGACCACTCCCTCGTGCCTGCTCCAGAAGGCCCACCAGAGTGGTGTTCGGCCGCCATTATCTGGTTTGTCGGGGTTGACGTCACCCCGTCCGAGCAGCATCCTAACCACCTCCTCGTGCCCGTTGCGAGCAGCACAGCTTAGCGGTGTTCGGCCGTTGTTATCTGGTTTGTCGGGGGTAACTTCGTCCCGTCCAAGTAGCATTTTCACCACTCCCTCGTGCCCATTACGAGCAGCCCACGCAAGAGGGGTGTGGCCCGTGTGGTCTCTTTGGTTGATATCACAACCTCCCATCTCTACCAGACCAGCTACAATCTCAACAATCCCGAAGACGGATGCACAGTGTAGGCCACTGAACGAGGAGTGTTTATCGAAATCAACACCGTAGAGATACGGTTTCTGTGCTTTCAAGAGAATGTTTGCCGATACGTGGTTACTGTAGTCGTCAAACAGCATCAACGCAAGCAATTTTGCGCGATCTGAAAGATCCTTTTTTGCGTGGATCCCCCAATATAGAGAAGAGTATTTGAGAAACGGTGTGCCTTGGAGATCGGGAGAGGAACTGGTTGAAAGAGCATTGATCCTCCCGGAATTTAGATAACTTAAGCAGGTTTCAGCCATTGTCGAGTGAGTTGTATCAAAAAGCTCGGGATGAGCCCGGAGGTACTCTTGAAGGGAATAGTGGATCAGCCGCACTGCGGAGGTCTCCTTGTCTACTATAACCAGCCCTTGACAACAGGTCAGCAATGTCCCTGTCGAAGGAACATTGTCGGTATTGAGATTCGGCGACCCAATTTCCACTGCTAGGGCATGACGCAGTTCGTCGCCCTTCAGAGGCCGCTCCGAGTGAGAGATCCACATCAAAGCGGCCATGCCGAGCCTAAACTTCTCCACACCTTGTCCTTTTATCCGGCCCAGCGTTGCGCCATAGGCATCTCCCAACCCCAAGCCATCGGTTATTCCGCCCAGCTTTTGTCGCCTGCGATGGATTGTGGTTTCTTGAAGGATCGCATCAATATTGAGCGAGACCAGCAGAAACCTAGATATGTATCTGTCAGCGGATAACCCCAGGAAGTTTCCCCAGCGTCGTCGCTTCTACGCACATTTCAGAAATATCTTCAGGAATTCTCTTTAGGATATCTGCCTTCAGGCTGCTGTCCATCGCATCCTGGTTTGTGTCCCCGTCCAGCCTGGCGTGAAGGAATCTGATGATATCATTTCGCTTAGTACTTATGCGTACACTAGCTACTCTCCCAGAAAGACGCCTTCCGATCTCGGGTTGAATGTGCGGTCTCCCAGTTACAAATATTCGAGTGCCTGGAGACTTTTGAAGGATTTGGTGAAGTGAATCAAGGAGCTTGACCTGATGTCCTTCCGCACACTCATCTAGAGCGTCAATGCATATGAAGGTGCGCTTTCTGGAAGAGGTGGTCTGCAGCATCTCCACAATATCCGAAAGTCGTGGCCCCCGCCCCCCAATGGCATTTTTTTGCTCTTGGTATGCTTGCGATATCTCCTCCGGGATCTCCTGCAATCCGCAAACCAACTGTTTCAGCAAGGCACCCAGCATGCTCGTAGAGGACTGTTCCTTTTGGGAGGCGGAGTCGAAAAAAAAACATGCGATGGTGGCGTTTTGTCCTCCAACCTGATCACACAAGGTGTCTATCACCAGTGAGCTTACAGTAAGGCTGGTTAGCACTTGACCTTTTTCTCCCATTCCTCAAGGTTCGTCCTTGTTACCTAATATAGGTCTTTCCGACCCCCGGATCTCCGTAGCAAAACAAAACTGCGTCATCAGATTCAACTCCCTCACACCCAGAATGCCAGCTTCTAAATTCCTTCGTCCGCAAGAGCCATTTCCCTACATTTTTAACTCTGCGGTCTTGGATATCCTGGTGCCGTAGCCTGGGGTCTAGTGGCGATAACCAGGTCAGGATCTGAGACCGGTTATCGGGAAGGATAAAGTTATTCGTAACAGCCGTATTCAAAGAGTTGATATTATTGCTGAATAGTTGAGGCATTCCGATTTGCTGCTTAGAATATTATAGATGGTGGATGACGGATGATGGGTTGGTGGTGGTGCCAGTTGGCAACTCAGGTGCCCGGGGGTGAAGAAAAGCGGGGGCTTTTGTGGAACCTCAAGCATCTCATGGTCATCCAATCAATCCCCCCATATTTATTTAAACAACACCCCCCCTATCCCCCCCGCATCGGTGACAGGAAACTCCACGGTTAAAATCATGTACAGTTCTCGAGCACGGTACTATACCGCCCAGACATCGCACTCTGATAAAAGAACACCGCAAGGCACCCGCCGTGGAAGCGGCAGCTGAGCATATACAAGCACATCAAGCTTTATGAATGGATAAGACGAAAATCCTGCATATAACCTTACTTGCAGTATCACAGCGCAGTTCTTCAATATACCGATACAGTCCCGTGAGCCCCCCGTGATCACCCACTAGATTGTGTGAACATGGGCGCCGCGATTTTTGATAATGCATTCATCCAGGCAGCCAAATATAATACAGCACTCGTACCGCCCGGTGCGGCACGGCGCCACAGTAGGTTTCTATGATTGCCATGGCCTACCCCACCTCTCGTTGATCAAGGAGTAAATTTGGCGGAACCAAATCCGTTTGACACCCAACCTGAGTCGGAATCGGAAGGGCGGTTGAACAAACTGGTGAATAGCCTTCTATCGGAGCCAAGGAGAATTCAGGTTTCAGGCTTTTCCACTAAATTAACTGGCCCAGACAGCAGAGCAAATCTCCCAAATGAATTTGAATTCTCTGAAGAATAGTGGCAAAAGGGAACGGAGCTTTCCTCAAAATCATCCCATGATCCTTATTTTAGGTGGGAAACTATGCCTTGACGGAATCTAAGAATTCAACTACTGTACATACCGTTCTCGGGGAGCTGGGAATTGGGTGGGATTTTGTACATTCAAGCGCTGAAAATGAACCGCTTCCACTGGTTCCGGGGTAGCCCGTTGATAGACACTACTCCACTGGAGCGCTGATGCCCCAAAGCAGGGAGCTAGCTTTTTACCACTCTTTCCTCTCTTCTTCCCTAACTCCGTGCTGACCCTCACACGTTTCCGTTTTCGGTTCAATCAACATACTGTGCATGCCAGTTGATCCAACACGTCCAAAGGACTAAGCCGGTTCAGGAAAGCACCCCATCCTCCCCAGAAAGCTTTGCCACTAAATACCGATACTAGATGTCTGTCGGGACAGGGAATTACCACTTGAAGAGCCCCCGTAGTGTGAACTGTACTTTAATTCGTGAGCGGTAATGTTCCCATCACCTCCATCAGCCTCCGCTACAACCTCCCATAATAAGCAGAACTTAAATCCTCAAAACTAAATTCATATACCGGTAATAAAGGGTCACGCCCCAAGACCAGTATTCAACAAGTTTATTTTATTTTCATATCTGGAAAAACCGTCGCGGGTATTGCCGAATGGTTAACTACCGTGCCCCGCCAACTCCGGGAATAGGTAGGGGAACATGATGCTTTCCAAAAGCTATTTATCAGTGCAGAGACACAGCCACCCATAATCCAGGAAGCATGCTTTTTTAAATGTCTACCGTAGGGACATGCGATCCAAACCAATCATCAACCGACACTCGGGCAACTTTCTCCCTTTGACTGCATTCCCCTCCTGACCTCGAGATTATCCATTCCTACTAACTCATCAACTAAAACTGAAGTGATAGGGTACTTTGGCTCTCATGGGTTCTGGCTCCACGTGGTACGCATAAAGCGAGCCACTATTGCGATACAGTATGGTACCTTGCCGTAAACTCACTATGTGCTGTCAGCCAGGCTTAATACAAAATGCAATTTAGATCCAGAGGAGACGCAAGAGGGGGGGCTACACTGGCGTGTAGATAGCTCTTGACGCAACCATCTAAGTTATTTCCTACCTATAACTTTACGAATAAACCCTTCTCTAACTCAAGAGAATAATTTATTTACTCGATATCTTGCTTAAGAGAAGCGTTTATTCGTAAAGTTATAAGTAGAAAATAGCTTAGATAGTTGCGTGATGATATATCTGCCGTACCGTACCAGTACTGTACCCGAGTACCAGAGGGTAGTGGGATGTGAATGCGATCTTCATTAAAGCATGCCCGTATAAGCATTAAAAGCCAATCGTTATCATACCTTGGTTAACGGCTAGCCTCTGTGTTTCTTTTCCGTTAGCAATACTTGCACTTTGTACTTTCTTTCTCTATCTGGGCAGTCCCCACGTCTATTTGGCATTCCACGGAGGAAAAAAGGAATTGTAGAAAAATTAGAGGAAGTGCAAATGTGTAAAGATTGGCAACAGAGAAAACGGAAAAAGTAAATTTGATGGAAATTTGAGGCTACACTGGCTTATCTCAATAATATAAATAGCCATCTATAAACGCCAAACCAAAACTACAAACAGAAACCGACGAATCCGGCCGCGAAAATTGGGGTACGGATGGGGGTCTGGACGGGTATAGGGTAGATAAGTGCGTCCCTAGCGCATATGATTTCCTCTGACCAAAAACAATAATATTTAAGCTAGGTTTCTATGGCATGCGTTCTGCGGAGGGGGGGAAGGGTGGCAATTACCACAACTACAGGAATGCGTTCCGGATTGGAGGAGGAGGTTGGCGGGAAGGGGAGGAATAAGGCAATGACAATCACAGCCACGCTCATGGAACTGTTGCGGACTTTGCGGAAGCGGTGTAGGGTATCTAAATTCGGAGGTGTATCGAGGGCGATGCCCCGGCCTTAGGGTTTGCTAGAGTCCGCAGACCCCGGGGGCTGTAGTAGCGCTATCACTGCGGCATGGCGCATACAAGAAGCTACCCAGAGTGGTGTTCGGCCGTCACAATCTGATTTGTCGGGGTTGACGTCTTCCCGTCCGAGTAATATTTTGATCATCCCCTCATCCCCGTTCCAGGCAGCCCACCAGAGTGGTGTTCGGTCATGGTTATCCGGTTCATTGGGGTTGACATCGTCCCGTCCGAGCAGCAACCTCACTACTCCCTTGTGCCTATTGCGGACAGCACAACCCACTGGTGAATCGCCCCCTCTATCCAGTTCGTTGGGGTTGAGGTCATCCCGCCCAAGTAGCATTTTAACCACTCCCTCGTGCCCACTGGAAGCAGCACACCAGAGCGATGTTTGGCCGTAGTTATCTGGTTTGTTGGGGTTGACATCGTCCCGTGCGAGTAGTATTTTCACCAACCCCTCGCGCCCAGATTGAGCAGCGCACCAGAGTGATGTTTGGCCGTCGTTATCTGCTTTATCGGGGGTGGCGTCGTCCCGTCCGAGAAGTATCTTCACCACTCCTTCGTGTCCATTTACAATAGCACAACTTAGCGCCGATCGACCGTTGTTGTCTGGTATGTTGGGGTTGACATCGCCCCGCCTGAGGAGCATTTTCACCACTCCCTCGTGCCCACTAGAAGCAGCACGCCAGAGCGGTGTTTGGCCATCGTTATTTGGGTTGTCGGGGTTAACTTCGTCCCGTCCAAGTAGTAATTCTACCACTCCCTCATGTCCATTCAAAGCAGCACAACCTAGCGGTGTTTGGCCGTTATCATCTGGTATATTGGGGTTGACGTCTCCTCGTTCGAGTAGTACTTTAACCACCACTTCGTGCCCACTGGAAGCAGTACAACATAGTGGTGTTTCACCGTTGTTATCTGGTATGTTGGGGTCGACGCGGTCTCGTGCGAGTAGTATTTTAACAACTTCCTCGTGCCCGCCCCAGCCAGCCCACCAGAGTGGTGTTCGGCCGCGCATAACCGATTCGTCTGCCAAGGCTGAGGTCGTCCGGGTAGTATTTCCACCACCCCCTCGTTCCAATTCAAAACAGCGTGTAGGAATGGCCTTTCGCCGTTACTACGTTTGTCGGGTTGACGTGTTCGAGAGGTTAATATTGTTACTATGCGACTGAGAATATTTCCGTTTTTGCCGCCCAGGGCATTGTACTGGAGATGATGGATGATGGTGGTAGTTAAAATTCTCGGGGCTGAAGAAAAGCGGGGTCCTTTGTGGAACAATGATATTTCAGGACCGCCCAATCAATCTCCCTCAAATTTGTGCCCACAATACAGTTCTCATACCCTGCCTGTTTACCACATCAGGCTTGAGAGATGCTCCCTCGAGTGCGAGTAGCACGGTCCTGCCGTACTCGTACGCCACAAATATTGCGCTCCAAAGAACGAATACCCTAGAACGCCTGCAGTGAATACTGAGAGCTTGGAGCCGGCGTATATTCAAGCTCATTGAACCTTGTGAATGGGTCAGCCAAAAAACTGGCATATCGCTTTACCCGAATGCCGTGGCGCAGCTCTCGTAAGGTCCGTGCAAGCTGGAAAGATCTCCCCGCAACCTCACACCCAGTTCTGTGAACATAGTAGCCGCACCTTCTGATACTCGCCGAGGCCTCCAAGTAAAGTACTCGTATAGCGCGGGGCAACAACATGCCCCGATAAGTTGCTCCTACGTTTACCGTATTCTACCTCACCTTCCCCCGGCCGAATAGTAAGTTCGTCATAACCAAATCCCATTCGACGGCCAACCCAAATGGCAATTCGAAAAGCTATTGAACAACCTGATTGATTGTCTTCCATTAGAACTCGGGATAATCTAAGTTCCAATATTTACCTCTAAGCAAACTAGACGAGACAGCGGAGTAAATCCCTCCGGGGAACTCTAAAAAAAATTGCAAAAGACGACGCTCTAGCACACTTTAAAAAGCGATGTTAAAGCGACGAAAATACGGCGACAAAACAAAACGATCGCAAGGACACGGCTTTGGGTGAGTGGGGAAATTCTCCTCTCGCATACTTGACTAACTGTAAAGACAGAAGTATATATAAAACGTGACCAAGTCATCCTCCGATCCTTCCCTCGATCCCCGCACATACCCATTTCTCTTGTCTCCCTCTCTCTTATGTATTCCTATGTAAGCAAAAGAGGGACAGGCTTCACAAGCGGCTCCCACCGTCCATAGCCTTTGCGCTTCTGACACTCCCGGCTTCCGACGGATGTATGAATCCCAAGCTCACCCCAAAGATCTTTACCCGAAAAACAAAAGGATAACTATGGCGATGGCGATGGCGGTACTCTGGGCATGCCGAACAGCGTCTCACTACCTTTCACGTATACTGTACTCCCAATCACCAATAAAACTCCTATGATCAATAAAGCCCAATTCATCCGAAGGGTCGACTTACTTCTGTCTATCCATATGCGCTGCAACCCCTAGGCACTGTTACCCCCTAGCATAGCAGGTGGCTTAGGAATCACCACTCTTTCCCCGGTTCCTCTTCCACCTCGTCACAGACCGGCACTCGTTTCAATTTTGGTTTCAATTAACGCACAGACGACCACGTACTAGATCCTTGCACAAACATGGGCACACGTGGGCCATTTGCGCACTGGAGCATGCTAGAATAAACGCATTATCCTATTTTCTTTTTTACTTCCGTCCCTTCCCTTTCTCACTTCACTCCTTACCCCTTCTATACAACTTTCCGCAGGTTTAACTCTATATCCCGGCTATCAAACTTATTATATTCAACTTCTCTATTCTCTTTGATGCGCCTTACTCTGTGGAACCCCCCTACTGATCATTGTTATCCCACAAAACATATATCCAACTTTCCAACTTCAAGAGTACAGGGTACAATGATATACACCAAGATCGCGCCAGGCCATTGAGAGACCAGGGAGGGCAGAGGAGAGGAAGAAGAGTTATATGGCTTAAGTAGAAGACAGTGAGAACTCCTGGAATTTACTATCAGGTTGCCAGTGGAAATCACTTCGTCAGCCCACCAATGGCTTAGCCCGAATGATTAACAAAATTACGGATGCCAACTAATGAGACCCGATATGTCTAAGGGGCCTGTGTCAGGAAGGCACTGAGTATCCACCACCAGTCGGAAACACACAGGCAGCGATCAAGGCAATAGGGCCCTATGAAGCGCGAGTTGGCAAGGCGTATAGTATAATCAGTGTTCCCAACGGGCCAGGCCGTTGATAGGCCGGCCTATAGGCTGTAGGCTGGGCCAAGGCAGGCCACTTCCGCAAATGGCCTAGGCTGATATAGGCTGAATTGGGCTGGCCTATGAAAAACTACCAGGCCTGATAGGCGCCTATAGGCCAAGTAATTTTATTTAAGAATAGATTATGTTAAGGATAACTCGATTCCCCACCTCTTTCAATATTCTCACCTTTTATTTTTTTACCGTCACCCTCACTTATTTTTTTTTTTCCAAATCACTGCACAATGAGCAATATCCAAGCAACTCAAGATAGTCCTGATAATTCACCTCCAGGATCACCAGCCCAGTCCTATTTGACCATTTTTCCCCCTGATTCAGCTTCCTCCCCCGGAATTCTATTAAATTCTAATCCATCTATCCAGATCCGCACAGCTCCAATAAATACTAGCATATTTCTACTACGAGTACTTCAAACAACTCAGAAGCCACTAAATCAATATTCACACTCACTCTACAGTTCCCGGATAAGCGCCATCAATGATCTGAGAGATGTGCCATTTAGTCTCTTAACACCAACTCTTGAAAATAGTGTCGGAGATATTCAACAAATTATCTCACCTTGGGAATATTTTCTGCCTGCAAAAAAGACGCGGAAGAGTTGGATCTGGGCTCCAATTCGTGGGGAAGAGTACCTTGCAGCAGGCAAATGGCACTGGAGATGTAATCATTGTATGTATCTACTTGTCACGATTCTAGACTGACTTAGCTGGTTTCATAAGGTTTTATTTGTTATATTGTTTTACTTTTGCACGCATGATCAGATTTTAGGTCATGTGGGATTTTACATGACTCACGATTATGAGTCATAGGTTTTTATTACGCAAATGACTCAGTTTGGGTCATATGATTTATGTTCTCACATGAGTTGCGCTTGCGACTCATAGTTATATTGTTATTGCGCAATGACTCATTGGAGTTATAAGATGTTACGCGAGTGTATGAGTCACAGTTGTGACTCATAGTTATGTTTTGATTTATAAGCGGGTTGTGGGAAGGTCTATATAAGACGGACCTTGGGACAGAGTAGTTAGATCTTCACGCAACCATCTTTGTTATTTCCTAACTACAAATTTGAAAAACCTTTCTTTATCGCTCGCGACTCTCAACGTTCCAATTACTCCTTATATTGGCGTCACGGATATTAGACTTAGGAAGTCCATATCCTGTTGTGACGTAGGCAACGGCCTAAGAATAATATAAGAATCATATATCTACGAGTTACTACTGAATAGTAGTATTGAAGTAGCAGCCTCGCTACGAAGAATATTAAGGAAGTATTGACCCTTATTGAATAACTAACTCAGGTTGTTACCTGTCACGAGTATATTTAGTATTACGAAGGCTAGCTAGGTATCGTAACACTACTATACTAATAATTGAAGTTTTAAACCACTTCATATCAGTAAATGCAGAGCAATTTATACTAAATAAACTATGTGGTAACAATAGGTCTCACACGCAATTCTGCTAAATCCTTCGGTGATTCATCTACTAGAAACATGATTGAGCATTTATCGGAGGACCATGGAATCAACAAAGAAAACCAAGGTGGACATATCTCACAAGCTGGCTCCCGGATTGAGGAGCCATTTGGACAAATATCCCAATGTAACGGGGGCTCCCTGTGGGAAGATGGATCCCAAGGATGCGGCCGTACCGAAGCTTTCTT
>QLOI01000459.1:2465-43895 GCA_003313605.1 Tuber umbilicatum | reverse complement strand
GGGGTTCTGGGATGACGGAGGGAGCGAGCGTTAAGGGCGATTGGCGAGGGTCAGACTAAGACAGAGCTGCTGCGAGCGTTCCCCGGCAGGTGAATACCGTACTTGTAGTTCTGGAGCACAGTGCCAGTAGAGTAGCACAGTGTACTGAGGCAACAGGGGTGGTGAATAGCTGTAACGATTCGAATCACTCTAGACCAGCAGTAAGGACTTGAATTCGGAAGTGAGAGTGACCCTCTCTCCCTCACCAAACCACCTAACGGTTAACCCGAGATCGCACACACACACACGAAATAGCATCGGCGCTGAATTGGGTGGAGAGGAAGGGGTATCAGTTATTTTTCCCCCGATGATAAAATAATCCATTATGCAATTTTTTTTCCCAAGAATTTCCAGTGCTTTTCTAGAACAACCTTAATTATCCTCATGTCTAAGGTTGCCCTGTTCCGACATCAATTATTTTACAACGGGCTACGGGCGAGCGGTGGACCACAAAGCGAGAAAAGTGGGCTTGTTCCTGGAAGCACAATCACTCAACTCTTCGTCATCCGGCCTTGGTCAGTGGTCACGACTAAACAGCTGGTGGCCCCCCCCCTCCAACCAACAAAGGACGGCGAACGGACCAACCGCCGACAGATCATAAATCGAACAATCCGCCCTTCAGCGTGTGGGGTTCCTGCGGATTTTTATTTTATTCTATTTCATTTTTTAGATGGGTAAGACAACCTGTTTTCTTCACTTATTGGCTACCAATCGCACGCCCCGCCCGCCCCCGCCCATTTGAGTGAATGCTTTTTACTGCAGGTTTTTCCGTGCGTAGAATTTCGGTGAATGGTTCCAGAAGACCTCCGCCAATAAATCGCTCAAAGGGGAGAGAGAGTCGCCACCAGTGACAAGGAGGCGCACCACGCACACAGAACCTCCATCTCTCGCCGGAAAGGTGGGAGAGGGAAGAAAGGGAGGAACATCATACGTCTTGAGCCTTCCGCTAATCGTGCTACCCTTCCGCCCGCTAACCGTGGAAGCTTGGTCGGACGTCAGACGGGGAGAACGCCATGACTGTGTAAAACGATTAATCGTGATTGTCACTCCTGAGCTGTTGTCCATTCCTGCGAGCTGGGTTGACCAAGATTATCGTGCAGAAATCCCTCCAAGTTCCTATGCTCTTACATCCCGAATTTCTTGGCTCGTATGCAATCCAGTATGTCCAGACGAACAAAGGCCCGCATTGATACCGGTACAATACCACAACTTGAGTACTGCACGAGTACTGTACCTGTTGCGCACTCTTTTATTGCGGGTAGAAACTCGTATGTGGCATCAATCACACCTATCATGCGAAGCCAATACACATCGCGCAGGGTAGCAAAGGCTGCCACAGTATTAAACATTCCGTTGCCGTATTGCTCGTAGGATGGTGCGCTTTGCGAGTGGAAAAAAAAAAAAAAGGCATAGACCAGGTGAGGGCTCAGCGAAGCAGCACCCTCAGCGAGGCATGGCATTTCTTGGCTAGCAAAAACTTGTCTACTCGCGGACTTTACAAGCCAAGAAATGCCATGCCTCGCTGAGGGTGTCGCCTCGCTGAGTCCTCGCGGAGTCTACTTTACATACGATAATGATGCTGTAACTTCGTAGGTGGGTTGTCAATAGTGCTGCGACCGATTGTCGCTTGCATCAAGAGCCTATGAACCCCCCGAACAAATATCGGGTCTCTTAAATTTAATCGCTTCAAGAGGTAATACAATTCTTGAGTATATTGAAACCGCTCTTGTCAAAATACTCTCGTGGGGGCATAAAAGTGTGGTTGGGGTTGGCAATTAGGGCCATCAATTCTAGGCCCGACCTCACGGTTTTTGCTCCTCGGCCAGGCACGATGGAGGAACCGGTCGCCCAGCCTTATAATCGACTTATTCTATCATACGTTAACACCGCCTATGAATCTATGATGCCGGTTTTGGGTCTCTCCGTGCAAACCCTCTCTACTGTTGACGTTTGGAACTTGTCTGTAGAAATGACCGTATGAAGCAAAATCGTATGATGAGAGAGGGAGGAGGGCGCATAATATTACTATAGTAATAGTGGCGGGTGGGAGGAGGATCAGGCTCCAAGGCTAGGGCGGGCAGTTAGAGAGAAGATGTGTTTGTTAGCCGCAAGCAGGGGGTATGTTGCACCTTAGGGCAAGAACCCAGCTCCCCACCCAGTCCGAACATTGGGAGACAGGGGCCATCTGTCAAGCATGCCAATACTCGAGTAAATAATGTTGGTCCGAGCTCGAGAACGCCTCCTCGCTAATCATCATAATCTCGTCTGCCGATGACCGGGATACATCGCCAATGCTGCATGCGCAGACATGTCCATTCAAGCCATATCCAAAGCCTTGGATGTGCGAAGGCTTCCAGTAATTGCTCGGATACCCCACTTACGCCAAGAGTCCTCGGATGGATGCTTTCCTCTGTTTTTGTCATCTTCGCCCTTGTAGAGGGAGCGATAACCTCCGGGCTGCTATTTTCCGAGGGCGGTTGGTGGGCTCTATTGCTTTCCGTCTCATTTCTCCAGGTTTATTCGGGGAAAAGCTCAGAATCTCCCATCTAGCCTAGTCCCTCTCTCCAGAAGACCAATTCCCGAGGTATCCCAGCCCCCCGAACCAACATTCAGACATATTCCCGCGGCCACCCTACCAAACGAGCGAGCTGACCTTACCACCGGTATTACTCCACCAAAACGAAAAAGTAGCCGATTCTGCGACTAGGACTTCACCAGAGCCTGCGTCTCCCTTCAACATCAAATCACCACCATACCAGATCTATGATACGCACCCCAAGCTTGTTGTGGGCCCGTACGTCATCTAGCGCCGGGAGCTCTCCCTCCCCTCCCTCCCCCTCAACGGATCCTAGCAGGGTCAAACTGCCCTAGCTGCTATTGCCCCGCAGATCAAATCTACATCATATTTTTGGTTTACCAATCAGCCAGCTCACCGAGCATCAGAATGCAGTGGGTACCTGCATGCATGCATACATGCATCCGGTGTTTGTTCTGGATGTACTAATCTTGGCTACCGTATGGAGGGAAGGAATAGGGGTAGGGCCGCGGTGTAGTGCATTGGTGTTGGGCCTGCTGGCGGGTGATGTTGGTAGGTGGGGGTGGTGTAGCAGTGGATTAGTGGTTGCGGGAAACGGTTTGTGATCTTTTAATAGATGGGTGTTTGTGATTTTGGGGGTGGGGGTTTGCTCTTGGTGGGTGTGTGAGGTTCAATTGAAAGTTGGGTATTTGTGTTATTGACTGCCGGGGGTCGCTTTATTTTTTAATTGAAGCTCCTGGATTGGGGTGGGGGGTTCTGGAGGACTATCTACTGGCAGTTTCTATCTATTATATATGTACGACAAGTATGATTGATACGTATCCAACTTTCCTATGGCACCTCTGGAATTGGTTGAGATCAGATATATAACTAGCCCTGCCCGATAATACCTCATTGGAGTTCCTAACCCTCACTTTCCTACGAAGGCTATCCTCTTTCTTCCTCTTCGCAACAAGCGTGTTGGTGGTAGGGCTCCCTTAGGTGCTCGCGTTGTCGTTGCGGGCTTCCGATAGGTCAACTGCACATACTGAGGAAGCGTGAGCCCACCCCAAGAAGATAGTGAGGGGTTTTTTACCTTTCAATCAACCAGATTAGATATTACTCCACTACAAAGAGACCTTTTCTTGCTTGAGCAGTGCCTATATTAATGGTGGAGAATGGTTACTAGTAGGCCTATGTGATGGGGGTTAGAAAGCACTGCTATCGGTACTACGTTATCCGTGAGGCGGTGGTAAATGTGAGCCTGTAGAGAATGCTCTTGTTGATGCTTCACGTATCCGAGCTTCGGCCCCGGTGATGTTTTTATCCAGAAGCAGATACGCCGGCTGGAGCCGGGGACGGTATTATTGGTCAGTGGCGCCCCCATCATCCCGAAGATCCCAAGGATAACTTGTTCGGATCACAAACCGACCATTGGCCTTCGATATACGACAACTAGGTATCACTCCGGAGCGTGGACTTGGCTGCAACCAATTTTCCCTCAATGAATGGGTTTGGTCGTAATTCGGTGTTGTTTCCATGTTTGAACTCACTGGATCGAATACATTTGGCACCTCGGACTCTCTGGCACATTTGTAGGTAACCCCTCAACCGGCATAAAAACGAGTGATTTACAATGATGGTAGCAAGATCCGGATTCCAAATTTACGGAATCGTGATTCATGTTCCGAAGGGAAATTTCTACCTTGAGGCGACACCGTGCCATGGCAGTTGTGCTGCTCCGGAACTGCGGCGGGTAGACACGATGACATACGGTAACACGGAGCCCTTCGCTGTCCTGGCAAATTCCGATAGAGGCCAGCGCCCAAGCGATTTTAAAGACTTATGATTGGTTTGCAAGTGGTTAGTTTTTCTGGGCTTCCCTTGATGGGAGAGGTGGCTGGCGCCAAGCGGATGGCTCCCTAATGATGTACCAAATTTGTAGATCACTTTCAACGAAACCTTGGTAATCCTCTCAAAACTCATTTAGGTGCGCCATGCAACTCGAGCGTGTACTCGGGTATGCGAATCACCTCTCTAAATGGGAATTGCATGGGGACGAGTAGCATGAGTGTTGATCAGGTTCTACTGTAAAAAAAAAAGGGAAACGTCATATCATTCTCATCCAGGTTCGTGGTACTGAGTACAAACACCCTCAACATCTATCATCGCCATGAATTCGCCTCTATGCTTTCATGTTACGTGCCGGTGGCCCTATATTTTTTTGCAACGAAAACTTCACTTCTTTTTTCTACCTCCTCTCTGTTTTATCCACTTTAGCTGTTGCCCGGAGCCGCTCTAGCTTTAGCTCTTAGCATTGAGTTGTCTCATGTTACGCGGACAGCAAACATCCCCTCCCATTTCTTCAACTGGGCTCAAGATGCAGACGGAGCTCCTGAGGATATCCGTGTTCATTGCTCTGTTACTTGTATCTCTGCCTTTTTTCTTCGGGCTAAGCTCCCAAAGGAGCAAGCCACACGAAGCTCGTCCAGTCGATCCCAATCTAGAAATGAGGGCACAAATATTGGCCCCAAGAGCGAAACCTACGGGCGCGGATGCTTGCTTGAGGTGGAGTCACCAATCGGCACTGGTTAAAGATACAATTTACATCTACGGTGGCCAGGCGAGGGAGAATTCAGATCAGGACAGCGATACGTGGAGTAGGCTATTTCATCTGAGGTTGTGTCTATGGGGAAAGGCTGATATTAATAGATAACAACTTCTTGACTCTCTCATTGGCAAAAGATTGGGATGCGGGATCACCACCGTTGAGGGCGTTACCTCAGCCAAAGGGGCCACCTCCGGTTGCAAATGGGTGAGTGTGAATTTGCCTATGTTCACGAAAAACTGCTAATTAACAATATAGGTATCTGTGGCATAATAACAACAACCTCTACCTCTATGGCGGCCTTTTCTCTGATAAGCCTGTTACGAAGCCGACGGCGTTCTCAATCTGGAAGTACGATGTAGCTGCTGGGGAATGGTCTGACATTACATCGAAGACATCCGTCTCTAGCGATTCTGGCAGTAAGAAAATTGAGAGAGCAGCGGAAGGAGCGGGGATTAGCGTTCCCCAACAGAATAAGGGGTACTACTTCGGTGGCCACCTAGATACTTACACAACCGAGGGATGGAACGTTCAGACTGCGAGGGTATACCTGAAGAGTTTGTTGGAGTTTGACATGAAGGAAAATGTTTTCCGGAACATCACCGAACATGGTCTAGAGAAAGCAGGTGTCCCCGAGAGGGCCGATGGTGTGCTGTTATTCGTGGGTCATTCCGAAATTTGCGTTTTTTTGGTCATTGGCTGATCCGGCCTCTATTAGGTTCCCTGGGGTGAGGAGGGTATACTGGTTGCTCTTGGAGGTGGCACCAATGATACCTTCTCACAACTTAATATTGTCGATGTTTATGACATCTCTAAAACCCAATGGACAAAGCAAGCCACTGATGGGCCGACGCCGAAGTATAGGGTCAACCCTTGTGCTGCTGTTGCCTCTGCCGCCGATGGGAGCTCACACAATATCTATTTCTTCGGGGGCCAAAATCTAGTACCTTATGCGGAGCAAAAGCAATACGATGACTCTTGGATTCTCACTATCCCATCATTTACATGGATTCGAGTAGATACGAGTGGACAAAATGCACCTCCCGCTAGGGCAGGTCACTCCTGCGAGATGTATGGAGGGAACATGATCGTTATCGGAGGATACGTGGGCCAAGAACTTTCTTGCGATAGCCCAGGTATATATGTTTTCAATGCTTCAGGTGCCTCATGGACGAAGGAGTTTGTCGCATCTGTAACCAAAGGCAACAAAGGCGAATCAAATGTAGTATTAGCGGGGCCAGCGCAGTACAAAGTCCCCCAAGTTGTGATTGATGTCATCGGTGGCGATGAATATGGCGGTGCGAGGGTAACTAAGCCTGCTCGTGCTCCAGACGAGAATTCACCAGTTGCTTCTGGAAAACCTGGTGACTACAGATATACCACCATCTCTCTACGCTCGACAGAAACAAGCACTACAATTACGAATTCAGATGGCCCCGGGGGGAGAAGCAGCAGCGGTTCTTCATCTTCTCCGAATATCGGAGCCATTGTGGGCGGAGCAATTGGTGGGATTATATGCCTTGTCATCCTTATTCTACTAGGCGCATACATATGGTACCGCAGGAAGATACGAGAACTCCGTGCGGCCAGTGCGAAACTAGCCGAGAGCAACGGGCACTCGAGGCGGTTGAGTGAGACTGGTTTTAAAGAGAATAGCCATGCCCTCGGGGGTAGAGCGGGTAATGAGAGTGCGGTGGATCTTCTCTACGAAGAACCGTCGTTCTGGGGCGTTTTATTGAGTCCAAAGAGAAGTCTTCGGGTTGTCAATCATTGAAGAGCCATTTGCTCACCTGTTGCTGCTCCTGTCTCACACGCTTCTTTCGCCTTCCCCTTGTATGATACAGGAGAGTGAGTATAAAAGTGTGGATTGGCTTAATTAAGTGGAGTTGGTTTGGAATTGATGTTCTTTCGGCTCAGGTGTTTCACCTTTCTTCAAATTTTCTTTGATGATCTTTCTTTTCGTGCGTTCTGATACCAGGGCTTTATTATTGTTATTTTTCTTCTCGCTTTTTCTTTCCCCCTCACTTCATCTTTTTGTATGATATGAATAATGGGAAAATTACGGTAATGATATGTTTAACCAGTGATCCCAAGCGGCCAGCCCTGACCATGAGTCCGCAGCACGGCCGGTCCGGCCGTGGTTTCAGAAAGTCCGAGTGCCCCCGGTTGGAATTATTAGTGGCCGCCAAAGCCGTGAAATGCCCAGGCAACCGCCGCCAGGTCAAATCAGGAAGCGGCCTAGATAAACCCTCCAGATGCCCATGTGATGCCCTTAGACGCATATGAGGAGACAGCAGATGTCTTGGTAGACCTACCAGATATGCGGGCAAAGCTGCCAGATCGACAAAATTGTCTTGGCGACGATGCCTGTTGACATACTAAGATATTTGAATTTATGGGGAAAAGCAGCTCCGCTGGATACAGTGGAAAATGCTCGAGAGATTACAAAAATAGAGCGGTATGGACGGCTACCCCTGTCCCTAATACGGCAATAACCCCTTTCATAGTAAGGGAACAAAAGCCATTACTCAGAAACTTTAGCCTGCGGATGAGCCTAGCATTGGTTTTGGGAAACAGGTTTCCTACAGTCTAGCCCAGTCGTCCCTAGAAAAGCCTGCCTCGGACCTGCCTCTTGGGCTCACAGTACTTAATCTACTGACAGCGTTGACCAACCAGGCTCATAGAACTAGAGGAGGGGATGTTCGGGAACAGATTGCGCTATGGTACGAGTAGATGAGCCAAGACTGGGGGTCGGAAAGAGAATAGTAAAAGCCGGCTGCGGAGAGACGGATTCCAGGACGTAATGTCCAGGCTCTATTTCTCTCTTTACAAAATGTCACCTGTAAATGATTCTCGGCGCAGGAACGAAATTAATGTGATAAGCCACAAGCGGGGGAAAATTGCGGTTAGGACGTGCAGAATTCCATCTGGTGGGCGGGAACACTTGAAACTGACCCCCGGCCCTGGCTTAGCTTGATGCGGGGGGGAAGTTGTTGGAGTATCATACAGTACCTCACCGGCAAAGGCAGTTCTGTGAATGGGCACAAGGACCCTCCAGAGGTGCCTGGGCATGGGGGTAAGTACGGTGCTACATGTACTGTACCGCCAAGGATGGTAAGGGGTATCTGGGGATTTCTAGAATTAGTATAGTATTGTACTGTACAGCGTTGTATCGGCTATACTCGAGCGCCGTACTTATTCTAAGTATCCCTTATTATCTTTAGCAGCGGCACCCTGACGCAATATTTACCCCCGTGTTCAGGAACATTTGAGGGGCACGTCTACGTATGCTCAAAAATTTAATGCTGCGGCGGGTTGGTTATGGTGGATTGATATAATGGTAGATGTGTAAGCATGGTCATGTGATCTCGGTTTTGTTATTGCACGTTGGCAAAAGTAACCGCTGCTATCATACGCTCCATGATACATACCGCACGTCGCAACACCGCCCCACTCCCTCACCCCATATACCCCCCTACCCCACTGGAAAAATCTTCATAAAGCAGATGGATAGGATAGTATTCAAGGCATTAACCATGATTGCCCGTTTGTTCTATTTTTGAATATTTTTTTGGTTGTGGCTTCGGTAGTTCTTGAGGAGTTGGTTGTTGCTAAAGTGGGCGCCGATGGATCCCGATGTTCGGTCATTAATGCTAACGTACTGTACGTACAAATATTGCGGTAGTATGGAAAACTGAATAATTTGGAAAACTGGAAGCGTAAAAAATAGGAACTTGGGAACCTAAATTGTTACAAAAACTTGGGCCAGAAGTCGATATTATTAATGATCCTAATCTTAGTTCCATAAGGCAATACATTTTGGAATGTCAGCGTGTACTTGTACAGTATGATACATGTATTACACAATGTGCGCCATACTGTGTATGTACTGTACAGTACTGTACAGTACATGCATGCCACGGGCCGGATTGTAGTTGGGGCGCAGGTCAAGTGTCTGGTTTTTTTGGGGCTTTGAGAGGTGCATTCCTCACCTCCAGCGGATCCCTGATCCTGGCGCCATCTGTACATAGTACAAGTAATGCTCTAGCTATCTAATGACACTACCGGTATTTCTCTTAATATTATTGCACTATAATGGGGAATCGTCGGCTGCAACGGCATCGGGTGAGGCTCGCACGGAATCTCCTGCTCATAGTGTGCCGAGTGCTCTCTGCGCTTGGGGCTCTGGAATGATGGCCTTGCGGTTTTTGGAGTGTGGATTCTATATTGAGGTGGGATACTATTCGCCGCCGATACACGAACCTTTCCCGATATGCGAAGGATGATAGGCGGTGGGTTATGGTCACTGATTAAGGGATGACTATCACTAATCAGTCGGTTTTATAGGAGTTGAAAACAATAAATTCGGGACCATATTATTCGTGAGCTAGTCGGTCAATCTCTGCCGGGATTCTGTTGGCTTTATTCTCTGGTGTCCGGATCGACGAGAATGTCTGAAAGAGTACGGGGGCAGTAACATTAAATATCCACTTGCATCGGATTGATTATCTCTTAAAAAATGCTTATCGATAAACGACCGGGTCATAGTGATGCGAGGATCTGAGACCGGGATAATGACAACAATGTGCTAGAACAGCTCTTTTAGCCCAGGGTGGACCGGAATAATGGCGACCCTGTGCTACTCGAGCAGTACAGCTCTATTAGCCCATTGTCCGCCCTAACTATTAGCCAATAACTACGTGCTATTGCGGGCAGCGCGGTGGGGCCGACAGTATACCTTATAGTTGGATTTGATCACGAAGCTTGATCACCGGTGTGAAGAACTGGGGGAACTAAATTTAACCTCGACCTGATTTGCCCACGGCTGATGTACCCAACGTTCCAACGCCAACGATAAGCTAAGCCCTCAAGGTCTGTGATCAGGATCTGATGAGAGAGGGGTCAAACCTGTCTTACTGTTCCCACCTCCCATCACTCGAGCCACTGGCTCAAATTCCCTACTCCCGAATTGGGAAAATTAACAATCTGGGCAAAAACAAGCACCCGGTGGCGGGGACCAGTTCCGACTGGCCGGCGCCACGTTCGCCAAGCCGAAATACTATTCGGTTTGTCTAACCTTAATCCTCCTGTTTCCTGTCCTGCTCCCCCCCCCGCTACTCCTTCCCCATCCAACGTTGTACGGCATACTGGGAAGGTTTCACACCCGAGTGCAGATTACTCGAGTATAGCCAGGCCACGAGGCTGGTTTAAGCCAATGCCCAGTCCTTGCTGCCGATATACGGATTCTTCCTACTAAGCTATTGCCGTGAATATGCGATGGTGCAGCTGAATGCACGTCTTTGTACCATAAACTAGAGACATAATATGATATAAATTTTATTATTGAAAAAAAAAAAAACCATCACGGTGAACTACTCCCTTCAGAGAAAAAAAGGGGAGACCGTACCCACACGTCAGCTGGATTTGGGTTTTTAGATTTGTATAGCCTTCTGAACCATCCACCTCACCTGAGCGATGAGCATCTGTTATACGCTATGGACAGCGGTGATATTTCTAGATGAGGCTATTTGGCACCAGCCCAAATTCCGCTTGTTGTAATTGTGGAATTGAATTGGTTGATAAAATGTCCGAGGGGGGTCTCTTTGAAACATGTTGTCAGTGAGAGATTGTTCGGGTGGTGATACATTGACTTGGGTATACGAGGTTATTTCAGAATGACTACACCATGCTCAGATTACATCATAAATGCCAAAACTCCGACAACGCTGCGAATTGAACACAGCCCTGCTCTCTTTTCCTCGAAAATTAGTGCCAAGGCGTCCCAGTTGCTGCCTTGGTGCTATGCCTGGATGGGATGAACCATATCATACATAGCATTTCCTAGCCATGGGCTTGCCCTTAGTCTCTGTCTTGAGTGCTGCAAGAGTATAAAACTACATCTTTGCCCGGAAATCTCTCAAAAGCTCCGCACCTTCGCATCCTTGTTCGTTATTGTCCCCCCTCCCCTCCGATTTTAATTCTCAAGTTTTGCGGCGGATGCTATACAGAGCCTGGTTTTGATATGCATTTGGAGAGAGAAGCTATCGCTAGTAGGCAGGATATCGGGGTCTCTAACGGTCGTGATGTTAGAGAGGGCGGAGGGGATCACGACGTTGAAGCGGGTTCTAAAGTCAGTCATGAGGGTTCGGATTCATCCTCCATATTATCTCCGACACGGCCAAGCTGTGACCAGGGTGTTTGGAGCACAGAAACTCTCGGTGGTCCTGACATTGGCGGCGGGGTGATCGTCGGGAGTGCTGCGACGATGGCTTCAAAAACTCCCAGGGATCTGGAAGCTGCGATGAGTTTTGGATTCGAGATCAAATGGAATGGGCCGGATGACCCTAATAACCCTCTCAATTGGCATTTATTAAAAAAGGCCTTCATATTGGGCTCGGTTTCTATGCAGACTTTGATGGTGTGGGTACTTTCTCTTCCTGTGATAATGTTGATAATGGCTAATAACCGACAGAGTTCTTTATTCAACCGCATTCCTCTCGGGGTCCCCCGGAATGATGAAGGAATTTGGGATCGAATCTTCGACTACTATTACGCTTGGTATGACCACTTATATGACGGGTTTAGCTATTGGTCCGTTGGTATTGGCCCCCATGAGCGAACTGTATGGTCGGCGGCCTGTCTACCTCATATCGTTGCTCTTGTTTTTGGCGTTCACCCTGGTGGCTTGCGTAGCAAAGAGCTTTGTTACCATTCTCGTGGTAAGGTTTTTTGTGTAAGTTCCCATTCCTCTCGTGGTGAATTAAATCACAAGCCGTACAAAGCTGAGAACATTCAGTGCATTGGCGGGCTCGGTCACTCTCTCGAATGCTCCTGGGTCACTTTCCGATATCTTCAATGAGGATCAGCGGACATTAGCCTTTAGTATTTTCTTCATTGCTCCTATGAATGGCCCAGTGCTTGGTCCCATAATAGGTGGATTTGTGTACCAAGAAGCAGGCTGGAGATGGACCAATTGGATTGTTTTAATCATGGCTGTAGTGCTTATCGCAACCAGCTTTGCAATTCCGGAAACATATACCCCCGTGTTAATGCGACAGAAGGCAGAGAGAATGAGGAAAGAAACCGGTGATGATAGATATATGTCAAGTTTTTGTCACAAAGACGGGGGAGACCGCATCTGGACATGCGTCAGGACAAACCTCGAACGGCCGCTAATTATGCTCTTCACTGAACCCATATGGTAAGCACTTCTCCTTGATACCCAAGTTCTCATAAGGTGGACTAATTGTTTCTCTCTTTTTGGAAAAAATAGTATATTTTGGGCCCTCTATATTGGGGCACTCTACGGGGTCCTCTACCTCTGCTTCACCGCTTACCCTATCGTATTTTCCCAGATCCGCGGGTGGGGGCCTGGCATTAGTGGCCTAGCCTTCTGTGGCATCGGTCTCGGTGTCATTCTCGCCATAGCTCTCGATCCAGTCAACCGCAGAATTTATGAAATGCACGATGTAGACCCGGACACAGGCAAGCGGCCACCAGAAGCACGCATAGCCTGCGCATGCTTGGGCGCAGTGCTATCACCCGCGGCGATGCTATGGTTCGCTTGGACATGCGCTCCCACCAGGATCCATTGGATCTGGCCACTGCTGAGTGGTGTCCCGTACGGATTTGGCAACACCTTAATTTTCTTGTCCGGGAACATTTATTTGGTGGACAGTTATGATATTTATGCGGCCTCAGCACTCGCCGGTAATACTGTTTGCAGAAGGTATGCTCTTCCCCACTTTTGCCGTGGTACGGGCATAGATAAAGGGAAGGAGAAAAAAAAGAGGGAGCCAAGAAAATGATTTCTAAATGGTGCTAACACAATTGCGTCTAGTCTTCTCGGAGGAGTATTGCCCCTCTTCGGACCAAAAATGTACGCCAATCTCGGGCCTAACTGGGCAGCCACAACCGTAGGCCTTATCACTGCCGCCCTAATACCAATTCCCTGGGGGTTCTATAAGTGGGGTAAAAGGGTGCGTATGCGGTCTCCGATGCTCCTTCGGTTGCACAAGGAGAAGGAAGAGCGGGGGGAATGATCCATGACATCTTTTTTATTTTTTATATATTTTCTTTGGAATTTTTTGGAGTCCTTCCTTGGGAGACTGTTACTGCATTGGTTTCACTATTATACAAAGTACGAGTACCGTACTGTATTTAATATTGAGGTTCGTCATCTCCGACGTATCACGAATATCCCTGTAAAAATCGCCATACCAGTCCGGGATAGGCTTAGCTTGGCAAATTGATGAAATTGCGAGAGCTGGTTGATGAGATCCATTGGGGGATAGCAAAATGACTCAGGCTATACCATGTCAGGAGACTACTAATCCTCCAGATTGGTACTCGAGTACAGCTACCGGGAGGATAGATTTATGACAATATCAACTTAAGCACTTTTGTCTCTGAACCCAGGGATAAGCGACCGGACGGAGATACCGAATCCCAAAAGGAAATACTGTACTTTACTGTACTTTACTGTACTGTGCAAGGGCAGAACGTGAATTTGTGCCACGCAGCAGGGATCGGGGGGGTCGGATAGCCGTGGTACAGCGCTTGTCAGATACGTGCAAACAGTGGTACAAGTAGCGGGGCGATGTTTTCTTACAGGGCAGGGATAGTTAACTAGCAAAAATAGGTCCTGTCTTGTACTGTACGAAGACATCGCCCCTCCTACTTGTACCATGACTTCGTCCAAGTCAGAGCTACTGAACTCAACAAAGCAGGAGCCGGAGCAGAGGGCCGGTCATTCCATGACCATAGCCAACCGTTCCCCTTTCACCATTTCCACCATGACCCCCATTCGTGGCCCTGGGTTGCAATGCACGCTTTTTCTACAATACGGTAGTGTTCTAAAATTACCTTCATGAAGGAGGATGACCGCTCCGTACTTGTGCGAGCGTCAGGTATATATAACGATTGCGCACACTACTTCGTGACCTCACCCGATTTCACGGATTTTGTGCCGGTAAGCCACTCTGGTGTGTGCGGAGACTTTATGCCTGTACCTTGTACTTGTACCGCGAATTCATGATATACCCTTGTCCAAGGAGAGATGTTTCCGTGAAGGGCAGGGATTTTTTTTTGCTAGTTAACTGTCCCATATTGCGCGAGCATCCCTCATGAAGACTTGCCGCACTTGGAGTGGGATTAAATGGCCGGGGGCGGCAATCCGTTAATTCCCAACCCACCAGCATGAGAAGAGGCGCTGGTGATTCCGGAGAATCTTGCAACGGAGGGGCCCCTGGTGACAAAGAAGGCTTAAATACGCCCGGCGGAAGGACTCTCTAGCCTGGTAGTTGGTCGCCGGTTCCGGACACTCGTTCTCACCTTAAGTGCGATACTTGCGCGGAAACATCTCAGCGGGTACTTATGCTGGGGGTTTGTCACTATGTCGATAAATTGGACTACCGGTACTGTATGGGACATGGGTGGTATATGTGGTAATAAAGTAATTTACGGTACTATCCACAACCTGGTAAATTATCACTAGCTTCCAGGTTCCGGCATTAAGAGAGCCGCTGTGGGGCGGGGGGGGACTCGGCCCGTTGTCCACTTTACTCGAGTGCGCCGAAAGCTGCGATTTACAGAGACTCGCGATTTGGCACCACCCAGGTAAGAAATATCAGGGGGCTGCGAGAATCACGAGAACGACTGCTTCCTTCCTAAATTGATGGCTTGTGATGTTTTGTGTTATGGGGTAATAGGATCTGAAAGTCACCTGAGACTTTGAAAGGGGGTCATGTATACCGAAGGTACTGTACATGGTAACCGCCTTGGTTCTAGACCATCAAGTTTCCCAGTTCCATGTCAGTTTTCTTTGTCAAGAACTGTTCCATCCGCCCCCCCGGCTTGATTTTCCCCAAATTGTGCAGCCCCCGAATTCGTTGGCACGAGAATGGTAGGTAGAAATACTCAGCTTTAGCGCAGGACTGCCCTCAGCTCGGGGTTTTTTTTGCCCTACTATATAATACCTCGGCACGGGGCGCTCAGTTGTACTCCGCTCGTAGGATTCAGATGAAAACCTTCTGAAAATTAGAGGGTATCACCTCATCACACAATCCACGAAACAACTACAAAAAAATAACCAAAGCGGCGTCTAACCGTGCAGGAATTTCTTCAGACTTGACAGGAGGCGAATTAAGAAAAGGTTCGTTACCTTAGCAAATATTAAATAAGAAATTAGAAACTAAGGCCAGGAATTGAAGGTGCCTGGCATTCGAAATTACCCATTTGAAAATGTGTGGTATCCGGATTACATCGGAACTAAACCCTAAATGTTACATGAGCCACGCTACTCGTGCACAGCGCGGTACGGTGCCTCGGGCCGTACCTTATTTGAACCTCCTCCGTCGCGGACATTAGCAGCAGAACCGCAAGCTTTTAAAGGGCATCGCTCCAGGGTGAGGGCTTAATTGGCTTGGCTCCACCGGCGTAGGACCTCTCCCGCCAACATATCGTATCATATGATACCTCCAATCATGCAAGGCCCCGTCATCCGCATTTATTGTTCGTGGGACGTGGCTCATTTGGCCGAGTGGAGTCTTCTCTCTTGGCCATACGTGGTCCCTCGGAAGTTTGTTTCGACAGTCGGTTCAAGATACAACCTCCGTTGGGATGGGCTTGGGTTGGTGCTTGCCGCGGGCTGGGAACCGAATCTCTCACCTGTTCCGTTAGGCTCCCTTCTGCTGTGCCGGTACTCCAGTTAAGAATGATTCGGATCGGTTTCATGACAGATCAAGGTCATAATACGTATCCCGGGGCGGGCTGAAACAGTAAAACCCGTTTCTCGGCACGGTTAGCCTACTTTGTGGGCATTGCGGTTTGATATTACGATTTGCTGGGAATGTTTAAGTAGATCTAAAGTGCTGAGTCATTTGAGTGCTTGAATACTAATCGTTTTCCGTATAGATTTTTAATTCATATGTTTGGGAGCTAAATGCTTGTTAGTTTATACTTCAAGCATAGAACTTGTCCTACAATAGAATGGTCGCGTTTGTTCTTTTGCTCTTGATAATTTAGAACAACATTCGGGGCGTTGCCAGTATCCTGGAGCCCAGTTGAGAATCTAGCTAGGGCGTTAGAGTTGCCTCTCCGAGTAAGGTCTGTTATATTTTCCTTTCATTTGTCTAAACGGAAGGCTAAGGGGGAAGTTGTTCGCTGGGGGTTTCTCGCCTTATCGCAGGGGGGGAATTCTGGACGCACTACCCCCACTTACGGTAGGCGTCGAGCTATCATTGGCCTGTGACATTAGATCCAACTACCCGGATATTCAGAGCTTGACATATGTGTCTGCCCGGGAGACCCTGGGATGCGCCCTACCCGTACGATTTCGCGACGCCACTGCCTATTCGAGCTACGAACGAAATGCATCGTGATATGTCCTAGGCTAAATCTCAAATCGGTGGGCTTAATTATCGTGCGCAGCAAAGAACACTTCACCAAATTGCCACAAACCTGCGTTTATCTTTCATATTGAAGAATTCGCTCGGCCGATTGGCGTAAGAAAGGTGTTTAAGATTGATGAAAAAGCTAATTCAATTCAACTCCTGATATCTCTCCCGCTTTACCCCATGTCTAAGGTGTAGGCAGAATAATGAGTTGAAACCCTCTCTGATAGACCAGAAGGGGCCAACGAACAGGCCAACCACTGTCACGGTTTGCCACTACTAGGGTACACTTTTAGTGTATTGTTCGTTGACCCTCCGCCTGGTCTATATAATTGCTCCTAGTACGCAACTCCACCATTCTCCATTCCAAGTCCTGGCTAGTGCACACATATCCGGCGAGATCCAAATACTTTGCTGGTGAGTTACCCCCCAACACAGACTACAGGTGTTCCAGAAAGGGCATGCATCAAAGCCTAGGACTAAACTTGTGTCGAGTTACCGAAAATGGCTGCTCCAACACTATCTAGTAAACTCTGCTAATCTCGATAATTGTCAGGCCCGCGTGTGTGCTGAGCTCTACAGGTTAGAGCTTTAGTGCATGTTATAGACTTCCCCCCCGCCCTGTCTATGGTAGTAAGCTGGTGACCACTACAAGACCAAGATCTACAGGCCTTCCCCTGATCCGATGCCAGAGACTAAAGCCGGAGCTTGTTCCCAAGAAAAACCAACTCAATCAATCCAAGAAGGTCAACATGCACAGTATAGTCAATCTCCCGAGGAAGCTCTGGAAGCAGGGATCACAGACACCCAGGTAGCAGGGGAAACTGGCTGGGATGGCCCGGACGATCCGGAAAATCCACGGGCTTGGCCTTTGTTCAAAAGGTGTTATCATACACTTGTCCCAGCGTTGCTTAGTTTCGCAGTGTACTCTACCCCCTCAATCTCCTCTATCAAATTGATACTGATGCAAGTCGGGTAACTTAGGACATACGGAACTTCAATCTACACTCCCGGAGTCCCCCAGATAATATCACATTTCCATGTCTCAAGAACCGCAGCCTTTCTCCCACTCTCTCTCTGTAGTCTTGGTCTAGCATTTGGCCCCGTTCTCGCGGCACCCATCTCGGAAACCTACGGTCGTAAAGCAGTCTACCTAGGCACGTTTCCTATATCACTCCTGTTCTCCGTCGGCGCCGCACTATCCCAGAACTTCGGCGCGCTCCTAACCTGCCGCTTCTTCGCGGGAGTCTTTGGAAGTCCCACTCTTGCCCTCGGCGCCGGCACGATCGCAGACGTGTGGGATCTACAGGAGAGTGGGGCGTCCCTGGCTTTCGCACTTGTGATATTAGCACCGTTCACGGGGCCGATAATGGGACCGCTGGTTGGCGGGTTTACCATTTTGGATAAAGACAGGAGATGGCTGATGTGGGATGTCGTATTTGTCGGGGGGCCAATCTACCTCCTTGCGCTTTTCACTCAAGAGACATTCGGCAAAGCGATCCTTGCCCGTCGGGCGAGAGAACGCGGGACCTCGCCACCACCAGCGCCCTCCGCAAAGGAGTCGGTTCTCAAGGTGAATTTGTTCAGGCCAATACGGATGCTCTTCACTGAACCAATTGTGACGGCAATATCGTTGTACATTGCCTTCGTGTTCGGCGTGTTCTTTCAATTCTCTCCTAGCTATCCCTACGCATTTCACAAAGTGTACTCTTTCAAAAGCGACGAGGTCGGGATGGCGTTTCTGGGGCTGTTCATAGGATTACTCGCTTCCGTCGCCACTTTCGAGATCTGCAATCGGACACTATATAGAACTGCCTTGAGAGAAGCAAAGCTTCGCGGCGATACGGCGGCGCCCGAGCACAGGCTTTATGTAAGTATGCTTGGGTCACTGGGAATTCCTATCTCGTTGCTTTGGTTCTCGTGTGCTATGCGCAAAGACGTGCATTGGATATCGCCAATTCTTGCGGAGATACCATTTGGTTGGGGGAGTCTTTGTCTTTTCGTATGATTTCCCTCCCCTCCCCCACCTCCGAACAGAACTAACAGATGTGGGGCAACCAGCTGGGAACGTCAAACTACCTAACCGACCTCTATAAAAGCCAGAAAGGAGCCTCCGCTATGGCGGCGGGCGTTCTTCTACGATTTACTTTCGGCGCGGCATTCCAGCTGCTTTCACTGCCGATGTACGACAGGTTGGGGATTCAGTGGGCGGGGGGTTTGTTGGGGTTTACCAGCCTTTTGCTATTACCGGTGCCGTGGGTCTTATTCAAGTGGGGGGATAAACTTCGGGGGAAGAGTCGGTATCTGGGGGATGAGTTTTGATTGCATGAGTGAGAATTGGTGATGATTGCGCCCTATATATGGGCCGACAATTGTTTCCTCCTAGTGTATTATAATTCCTTGAGCACTTCTTAGCTAGCCTGAAGGGTTAATTACTGCTTTGATAAAAGCGCAAAATAACAATAGTAAGGTTCCATCTGAATTGTCCCAAACGTAACGGGAAGTGTTGTCCGGAGCTCCCCTGTTTGTCTGTTGGACTGCCAGGGCAGCACCCGCGAGCAAAAGTCCAAAACCCAAAAGCGAAGTGGAAACGACCGAAGGCCGAGGAAGTGATGATGGTGTCCAACTACTCACTATGTGGGAGAGATTATCGCCTATTCTACCTGAGGGGAGCAATAATTCTGAGTTTCGCCACATAAACAAAACTAGTATCGGGTGTGGGGATTTGCATACAATCTGCTCCCTCCTCCCTCTTCCCTTCGGGGCTTCACGGGTGGTGGGCACGGCGTTTTTTTGGCGGACGGCTTATATCGACAAGGCTGCCGTGTTGGGTGTGAGTCGCCAGTGGTAGGAAACTGTTCGAGAATATCACCAGAAACCATAGCCTTTAGCTGTTTTGAGAGGTTCCAAGATGCAATTGCAATTCGTGCAAAAGCCGCTCGCCTTCATAGCTTATCATTCGAGAATTCTGCAACCCGCGGCGACAGATGGTTTCCCTTGATACCCGCTTTTCTCCTCGCCTCGGTATCGCTGTACCCCTGAAGGCTGTATATCGGTCCTAAAGCGCATAGGATTCGGGGAAGGGCTTGGGTATAGTCTGAGGAATCATTGGTTTTCGTCGAGTTCCGGGCCCAGTTCCTCCATAGCGAAAGCTGGATGTCAGCTTTCCCCCCTGCACCGGCACCCATTTGCCTCCAAAACAGTAATTCCGCAATTCCCGTAACCTTTCTGGAGTTTATCAAGGTATTTTGTCGCTATCTAGTGGTTTGAAGATCCCGTGCCTGGGGACGGCGTGGGATGACTTGGCTACTTCGATGCTGTATATCTGCCCCCCGTTCTCTCCCGCTTGTCGCCCGCCATGCTTGAAGCACGGGGGTGAGGACTTTCCCGGTTTCTAGAAATCATTCGTGCTCCCCGGCAATCTTATAGGACTATTTAGGAGCCCTGCTGATCCACATCTCCGGTGCCCGTACGCTAACTTAGCGCGGTATATCATATATTCTCTGGAGTACTGAGTGCTAGTCTCTCAGAGATACCTACAGTGGTAAAACCGCCCCCGAGCGTTCTCCAACCTTTGTAGGAGTAGCATTACCTACCAATCACCACTGCCCATACTGGGCTTCTCTGCGAGCACCCATTTACTGGATGGCGAAAGATACTGGTAACTACCTCCTAACAAATATGGTGGTTCCGCTAGGGGGTCTACACCCTGTGTATGTACATCCTCTATCGTGTCCCACTAAGTGGTGCTAGCGGGGTTAATGATATAGAGTTTCCAGCCATCCCAGCACCGGGGCCGGTGACATCGGCCTTTCTATTCAAGCTTTGTTCCCAATTAGAAGACGGCACTTCACTAGGGGAGTCAACTGAATCGTGCCTATCAAAGTCACTCTACAACCAAACACACTTTCCCGAGCACCCTAGTATTTCAATGTACGGCGCGTTGCCGCACGGTTGAACTGTATTGGGTAGGCTCGCTAGTGAGTCGCAATAGCAACAAACGGAATCCTTTATCATTTCCCCTGATGCTGGTCAACTACTGCTTGAGTATAGCTTTTGTTTTACTTGAGATCTAAGACCGAATCTTAGTGTGGTTCAGAGCAGAACTTTGTTAGCCCAGATGTTTCTCTTGCCCCATTTCCCCAGGCGCGGGCCTCCCCCACCCCCGTTGCTGCCGAACCTCTGTTTCACCTCTTCAGGTCTTCTCCACATCTTTTGATATCACTCACCGGCATGGTTAACAGTCTGACAATTTTACAGTGAGTAAGCGTACTTTTTATAGCGAATCGCACAGTAGGCAGTATGAGTTACCACCCGAACCCTATCACATACCGAGTGATACGCTGTGGTTCTTGCTAGGCGACTTTCGTATCAATCGACCCCGGATAACTAGGAGGTTCTCCATGATACCCCCTATTTAACTAAATAAACGGTGGGGGCAGGAGTATATAAATCAGAGCGAAGCCATCTCCCGATCCTTCCATCGACCACCACACATATCGATCCTCTTCGGCGATGTCCCCCTTTCCCCTGCGAATTTCCTTGCTATCAAAAGAAAGGCATGCTTCTCAGAAGACCCCCACTGCCCATAGCCTCCCCGCATCCGGCTCTCCAAGTTTCCTTCTGACGCTCCCAGATTCTTGCTGACGGATGCCTTAATCCTATGTTCATCTCCGAAAACCTTCGACTGAGCGATGAAGGAATAAGCTGAGCATGCTGAGCAGCACCTGAGGACTTCCAACAGAATGGGCGTCTCAATAAGCGGAGTTCTGAGGTATGCACCTCTTCCGGCCTAGGGCAAGAATATAATTATGATGATCAATTAGACTTGGCAAAGCTATCAATACAAGCATTATCTAATCGTCGTTCGAGACTGATCAGTCCGCGGACCCAAACACAGAGGACTGACCGGTGTTGGTGCGTCAGACACTCAAGCCACAGCCAAGCAGTTTTTTCTTAACCCCTGGGAGAATCCTTCAGCAAGGATCCGGATCATTGAGTTACTGGTGCCTGAGGACGGGTGCCTCTATTCCTCTAGTACTTTAAATTTATCGGGGCTTCGCCTGATTCTACACTAATGGCGGCATGCGGTGGCTGTTTGTCTACAAGAAAATTCACTCAAGTTACTGCATCAAAGCCTGAGGGAATAATAGCCAAAATATCCCTCTCAAGCTGGGTCCTGAGCAGGGGGTCTTTCGCTAATCATGCATCGGCAACTCCCGACCCTACAAACACGCAACTGAAATATTTCTAACGCGGGCCAAAACCAAGAGTAAGTCGGTCGCTCTGCCCTCCCTTTCACACATCCTGTGGCACACATAAACGGAGAGCTCCTTCGGAAAAAAAAACGCAACTTTCACTATCGTGGCCTTGGCTAAGTTGCATCATCTCGGGAGCTGATATCCTCGGGAGAAAGGAAGCTAGCCGCCCGTTTACCTGATCTATTTCTCTCGCCTCGCCGTGAGATCGAAATGTGGATGGGGGAGGGGAATGGCCCGCTCTCGCTCAAGGCCCCTTCCCCTGCTCTCCTTTGTCCTCTGTTGCCACGGAAAAAGCACATCTAGGGATTAATACGGAGGTGGAAGTCGTGCGCGCTTCGAGGGGGGGAATTGGTGGGCTTGGGTATAGGGCTCGATACCAATGATTCGGAATGCAAGTTTCTCATTGTGAGGCTGGGTTGGTGGCTTCTGGAAGCTAAAGCTGTCGATCCTTTACTCGAGTACATTCCACACCATGCATTGTCAGCCCGATAAGGTGTATTGTCGGGCTTACCTTATGTCCTGCCCCTGCTTTTGATACGTTAGGTGGTGAAAAAGTAAAGCCTTGTCTATACCACGACATTTGTTGGTGCCTGTTGTGTCACAGTTGAGGTACGGTGTCATAGGAACCTTCCGTCCCTTGAGTTACGCGATAGGATATTCCCAGTCCGATTCCCAGTACTACCCCGCGACATGAATCACTGCACGAGTAAGAAAAAATAAACATGCTCGGGTCCAGCATTTCATCGCCGGTATCAAGCACCCTAGAGGGGTCGCTTCAGGCCAAAAACCTGTTTCCACCAAAACGCTACAGGAAATTTACGGGACAGAACTCCACTAAGTCCGGAGAAAGTTCCTGATTGGGAGGACCGTTGCATTACCCATCTCCAGAGGACAAACTTGGAGATCTTGGTGTATACTTGGCTGCGTTTCTCCATCTAGGGAAATCCTAGGTTAGTCCCCAGGGGCATTCTCCAATCAAAAAACAATCTCAAGGTGCAGTTCTTGGTCTCGAAAATAGTTTGGTATCCGACTGCCGACACCACGGTCTGATTGAGGCAGGGCAGGAATATGCAATGGGGGCACAGAATCAGCAGTTACAGAGTAAGCGACACATAATATGGCCTGTTAACCAATCCCTAATCTAATCCAGGGCCCGGAACTCGCAAGCACAACCGCCACGTTCATGGAATCGGAATGCGTTCCTAATATTATATGGGAGTGTTGCCCCCTTGTTTCTTTCACTCGCGAAAGAACAGAAGAAATACCGGAAGATATGATACCCAGATACCCCAGCGCAGTGCGTGCCGTGCATCTGTGTGGCATATTTTAAACCTTAAGCTTTATGACTGTAGCCTGCAGTCACTCCACTAAGTAAGAGGAAAACTGCCGAAAAGCTCTGAACCCAGGCCCCCAACACCCGCCTACCCACAGCCGGGCACAGCACTCGAGCGCAGTCTCGATCGAAGCCACCTAGATGTGCGGGATCGTAAGAAGATATGGCACGTGTTCAGAAACGGGCTGGCTATACTGGCGGTTTTGAGTTACACCTTTCGGGCTTGTGATTCTAGCTCACCGAAGAAAATGTATAACACTTTGGTGGATGATAAGGGAGCTATGATTGGATGCCGATTGCTGTATAACTCGGAATTCGTCAGGAGGAAAAAGGATCTTTTCTTTTCCCCAGGCCCCTCCCCCCGATCCTATACGGGACATGAGTTCAGGGGCCGGCTAAATGACTTGAGAACCGGTCTATCGGTTTCTTGATTTCTTTTTGCTACCTGGGGCGGGAAAAAGTACCTGGATGGGCTCATGAGGATTTTGAAAATATCGGGAGGAAGGAGGGATTGAAACACGAATAATCTGAAAAATTCGTGTTACGTTAACCCGAATACCCCTCCACATCCTAAATAATCACCACATTTCCTCCTATTGCTTCCGTTTACTGCTTTACTTTCCCGCGTCGATAATTTCTTTTCCGATCGGACTGTTAGTAGTTGGGGACCTACAACATAGTTCAGACTATAGTCTAAATTTGTTATTCGAGTGATACCGTGTGCACACAGTGCCAGCTTCCTATCCTCATCACTCGATGTGGTTCGATGAGAGTAAGGCAGGTTAGTTATGCACGATGCGGTGATACCTGAGACCTCAAGGATACGAGGGCGTGAGAAAAAACCTCAACATCACATGAGTATTTAAATTCGGTCGGAGAAATCTTAAACGACTAGGAACAATGACAAAGCATCTGCCACCAACAGAAAAAAACGAGAAAAAGGGCCCACTTTGTTCCTCGGCGCGCGGTTAAAGGAAAAAAGTAAATCCAAGCATCGACCCCACATTTTTAAGATTTACCGCATTCAGTGCCCTTGACCTTTCTTTCCCGTTTTCCGGATCCCGCTTTGCAGTTTCGATGCCGGATCTCCCCCTGTGAATAGTGTCAGTATAGTAAGATTGGTGGTACAACAGTGAGTTATCGAAGCAGTGAGTAAGAGTAGGGAAGGAAGAAGCAAGTTTCTCGATTGCGGGGTCGCCTTCATGGGGTATCACTCCCCGGCCCTTAATCTACTCCGGAAGCCCTACCGGTAACTCGCAAGGTGAAACGACGTCCGGTATCTTTCGATTCGGGTTCTGGATCCCGGGCGGGTAATAAGTGTCCCGAGTGCGTTGCGAGTCTTGGCTTGTGCTGCACCCCCCGAGGTGAGCATTGCTGTCGCAGCTATAGCTTTCTTTTTTCCTCTCTCTCCCTTCCCCCGATCGGCACGTGGCATTGGCCACCCCCGTTTTGCCCGCCCTGCGTTCCCTGAGCTTTCAAAAAAGCCTGCACGTGTTATTAGGGTACGCCCCTCGGTTGTCCTCTGTCCCGCCCCCGAATGAGGCTTCTCAGGACTCCTAGTTTGGTTGCTGAAGGGAAGGCTTTAAATTGACAAAGACGGAGATACCATTCCCTTAGGGGTAAACTCGATGGATTTGGATGGATTTCTATTCCCTCCCTTCCTTTCGCACCAAAGTTCCAGAGATTCTCGAGAACACGGACACGTTTTTGCGTAGATATTGCGAAAACGAGGGTGCCTCAGGCCATGTTGGGCTTAAAAGAATAATTCCTTAAAAAAGTCAAATAAAACACCAGAGAAGCGCTACCCTAAGTCTCAAAGTCACGTTACAATCCCACACTCTCTAGCTCCCTGGAGTCAGGTGGCAGTATCGTGGCTTATTACCGTGGATATCGCCGCTGGCCCGTAAATCGTGGCCCAAATCTACTTAGCGCAGTCATTTATGTCTCGCCCAAGGTAATGAATGTCATTAGGCGCTGGTCAAAGACCGGTACGAGAAGTGGGGGCAATCAAGAGGTGATACTGTGCTCGCGCATAGAGCGGCTCTGCAGGGGATTGAGTGCCAAGTCGTAGGGCTGATCGGACGTCTCTCTTTTTTGTTATCGGAAAGAAAACGGAAGTCCCACCTTGACTTTCATCGCGATGGAACATCAGTTCAGCTATCGCCTATAGCTACTGCACAGGATCGGGTGGAACGGAATTGGGCTGGAGAAATCACAGGCTTTACCTATCATAGATATGTTTCCTGCAGGTTTTACGTGTTATGTGATATGGGGTTAATTTCCAATGATACTGAGTTCTCATCAGATGCAGTCCCGTTCATCCGGGGAAACTTTTTTCAAGGCTTTTCCTCATTACGAACCGACAATGATACGGTGCGTCTGATAGACAAGAGAAAACCCCGTTATTGAAGTAAGCTGTGCTAGCGAGCCACGTCGAGTATTATACTTGTATCCTCAGGGTTTCACAGCAATTGCTGAAGGCGGCTTATATATCCTAATTGGTTCTGATCTCCCTCTATAAATATACAATCGTAGGAAATCCTAGATTGCAAAAACTCTACGACTTTGAGAGCACACCCCACCAATCTGCCCTGGCTCCACACCAGCACTGTCATATCGACTGGGAATGTGTTGGGTTTTGCAGGAAACCTCAGTCAATCGGATCAGGTGATTTTACTCTGTGCTGCAATACGTTGCCAGTACAACCGCATCAACGAGCAAGAACTGGTAGACACTTTTACGCTGAAATAAGATGTGGTTGAGGCAAAAAGTCTGCCATTGTGTCGAAATCGTGGTCCTGAAATGCTAGCTGTAAATAGTTACCTTATTGTTTCCTTTTTCAATTTTGAGACAAGTACTCGTGATACTTGACGGCTCTTGCTAGTTAATGCAGTAATTGGTTGGTGATATTTCAAGTGTTCTCAAGGCGGTAGGCTCATGAGAACTCTATAACTGCGGCGGGCAAACATTCAATAGACCGTGTTGGTTACCGGGTCGGGAGGGGGCGGGTCTCCGGTTTTGTGCACTGTCCTTTACATGGCCCGGAGTCAATATTTTGTCCCTTCTCCCCCGCCCGCCTTCAACAGGGCCATACACAGGTCATAGGGTGGGTACGGCAGGTCACATGTACTCGAGGTACAAATGAGAATGATACTCACCATTCAAAAGCACTGTCCTAGCCCACCCCATCAAATGCTACCATGTTGAAATTAAGTGATTGACCACAACCACCCTACCATCTTCAAACCACCACAACTACATCAATCCCACACCTAAATTCATGTAACGGGAGCTCCCTATGGGAAGATGGATCCCAAGGATGCAGCCATAGTGAAGCTTTTTTCATACGCAAAATGAAGAATAAATATGTAAGAGAGAAAACCTTGTTGGTGAAACTTAATATCACTAAGCTGCAGCTTTACTCAATAAGTTCACGAGAGGATAGTTGATTGTCTTAGAAGAGGGGGTCTCACATATACTCAAGGAGAATCATATATTACCAGCTCCTCTCCATCACTCCTAAGCTCACCACCATTGCAAGTATGCCTATCTCCTCTGGGCCTCGGGCTAAAATTCTACCAGGTGTCAGCCAGCTCTGCTAGTTCATTATCTGGTATGAAGTATTCATGCAGTATCCTAATACATGCAGCTGCAGGAGAAAACTCTTTGTATTGTTGTCCAGTTAGTTGTGAACCAACAGGTCAATAATAAGCTAGTCTAATATCGAACTCACTGTCCCATACATGTTTGTCTATGCAAGTCCTGTAGACCACCATTCAATAGTACCACTACGTTTTGCAAGTCTATCGTCTTCTACTGTCTTCGATACAATAGCTTGGTCTATAGACTCCAGTGATGAGGTACTTAAGCCATTGGCTTATATGGGTGCTACTGTAACTACACTGCTGGATCTTACAGTAGACTTAGTCTTATCCCATGCCGGAGCCCGGAACGGTTACGGTTAGGCTAGTCAAGTAACTCTATCAAAGGGTTACCATGTGGACTAAGCAAACGGTAATGCTTAGACTGCAAACGAGAAAAGATATACCGGTTAGGTAGGGAAAGTCTACGCTGCAGGTGCGGAAGGTCTCCGAGAGTTCCGGCGAGTTACCCTACCTAAGGCAGGTAGTTACCCTACCTTAGGGAGTATAGTTACCCTACCTTGGCAAAGAGGTTACCCTACTTTTGGATAGGAGTTACCCTACCTTGAGTGTAAAAGGTTACGCGAAGTTTCAGGAAAAAGCATAGAATTGTTTGTTACGCAAGATTATAAAGGAGGCTCGAATCTAGGCTCAATCGGGTAATCTGTTGTTGGGCTACGAACCGAAGAAAATCTTGCCTTTGGCGAACATTGAGAAATCTGAGTCCAACATCCCCCTCTGGCACCAATGTACAGACAATGCATCATGGGTCAACAGAAGGGAAGTTGCTGGTTTACTAGTAAAAGCCTATGATTGAAGACGGCGGTGTAATACCGTATACGTTGTCGCCGTCTTTCCGACCAAAAGCTGTTTGCAGGATATATGAGGGGGCCTGGGGCGATCAAATGGTTATACGAGAAGTTGTTCTTGAGTGCATACACCACTGATCCTTATAAGCCTACGGTGGTAGGTATGTAAGGTATACCAGAAGCCCGGGAGGCCTCCGGTTAAGTGGTAGACCTTCGACTCCTGTATGTCTCCGAAAGACTGTAAGATGTCTGGAGGTTGTTAGCGAACTCTGGGTTGTGGTAGTCTTATCATGACTCAGGTACTTATCGTCAGTGGCTGCGGGTAGCGCCCGTATAAGCCAATGACAAAAGTACCTCGTCACGGGAGTCCATAGATCAAGCTATTGTGTCGAAGACAGTAGAAGACGATAGACTTGTGAAACGTAATGGTACCATTGAGTGGTTGTCTGTGAGACTTGCATAGACGAATACGTATGGGACAGTGAGTTCGATATTAGACTAGCTTATCAGGAACCTGTTAGTTCGCCACTAACAGGACAATGATTTGAAGAGTTTTCTCCTGCAGTTGATTGCATGTATCGGGGTGCTGCATGGGCGCTTCATGTCGGGTGGTGGGCTGGCAGGGCCGGCTGGCGTTCGGTGGGGTGTTAGCCTGAGGCCCAGAGGAGATGGGCGTGCTCGTGATGGTGGTGAGCTTAGGAGTGATGGAGAGGAGCTGGCAATATAATTCTAATTAAGTATAGGTGAGACCTCATCTCCTAAGAAGATCAACTATCCTCTCGAGAACTTATTTGAGTAAAGCTGCGGCTTAACAATATTAAGTTTCACCGTTAAGATTTTCTCTCTTACATATTTGTTCTTCATTTTGCGTACAAAGAAAACTTCGGTACGGACGCATCCTTGGGATCCATCTTCCCAGAGGGAGCCACGTTACAATATATCATGAAGCGAACTTTTCGCTTAACTCATTCTCTACTGATCGATTAACTCGGATTGACCATGGTTGTGAACATCTTCCGAGTACGAGTTGCTTGTCCGGTACAAGACGCATCGGGTGAAAACGAAGATGTCTGCCAACCTAGGTAGTACTGACGGTGCTGCGCAGTAGGCTCATGATCTCTGTTTACGAGTGTCGGTTTTCTCAAACCTACGTGGTCTTGAATGGCCTGCTATGCCAATACTTATCGAGGCGGCTCCTATTGACATTCCCGAAGAATGTGGGGATGTTGTTGTTACCGACCCTGATCGTTTATTTCATGCTTATACTCAGACCCCTCTTAAGGCTGGATCTACTGCTGATTGCCCTGAGGAGTTCACGTTTGCAGAGTTTACCCGCCAGTTCATCGAGCCTTACATTCTCTATGAAGTAGGCCAGCAGATCAAGGCGGCGGAAACTCAGATGTGATATTGGAACGAAGAATCACGGTGAATCTTTCAGCAAGAAATTGTTGATGCGGCTGCCAACTGGATGCAAGGACAACAGAGGTGCTTCAAGCAACTGGTTGCCAACCAGAAAGCCATTAACAATAGAGACCATGCCTTGGAATGGGCAATTAAGAAAGGTCACCAGATAGATGCCATTGCGTAAAACGATGTCATCATGACAGTCGAACCTCCGATGCCAAAGGAATCTAGGTTACACTTTGCGGAGCTTTTGACGCAGATTGTGCAGGACCCGGAATATCAAGGGGTATTGACGGAGGCAGGGGTTGTTTTGGCTTCAGGCCAGAGCCAAAGGGCACTCTCAGCTGAGCCCTCACTGCACCCCTTTGTTGAGCAGGTGGCAGTAGCTTTGTCGTTGACTATGACTAGAAAAAGCTCGACTAGGACTCCCAGCCATGCTATGGGTTCTAAGCCATCCGGAGTTGGGAAACAGCGAAGGAGTTCTCCGGCAACTGGTAGTAATCTACCTAAGGCACGTGCTCCAAAGACCAACCCCACTGTCCAAGTTATTCCCCCACCAGTTCCAGGAAGTGATGATGCACCATCACCGGTCATACCGAAGCCCACATGGGTACCATCACCACCGGCTCCTACGGCACCAGTCAAGCCAATAGGAGTGGGCCTATTCGGCTCAACGGGCGGGACTCTGTTCTCTCTACCACGTTCTGCAGTGGTATATCCGACCATTACTCTGGAGCGACCATACACCTTGAGTGGCTTTGCCGGTTTTCGGCCAGCAATACCAAGAACAGGGTCATGTGAAAGTCAATGTCGCATAGACCAGCTCTCACTGGAGGGTCGTATGCGGTATCAGTATCACTTTCCTTGTACCAGGCGTTACCATGAGCCTGTAGTACTCCCAGATCATTCTTCACAGACTCCCGCAGCTCAGCCCCTGGCCCCACCTCCTCAACCAAGACCACCCAAGTATCGGTTTTGTAGGCGAAAAGGACATGTGGGACCACCCCGGGATCCTGACTCTTGCGAGGCCTTCCTGGAATATCTGTGGGGTTTGGGTATGGGAACGGCAAACGATACGCTTAGTACCCCAATACCACCTCCTCTACCCGAGAACCCTGAACAACCTCCAGGGGGTAACACACAAGCTGGAGATCAGGGGGGTGATGAGGAATCCTTTGATGGATATAATCGCCCTGGGGAGATCCACAGTAGAAATACTGGTGGCAATGGTGGTGGAAATACTCCCCCACCTGGTGGAAATGTTGGCGCTGGGGGAATCCGAGTGATTGCAGTTCCTCTGATAGCTCCGACAATGATGCCGACTCCCTACCTGATCTTACCCCATTCTTAGGACGGTGAAAGCCCAACTGGAATGAGGCCAAGAATAGTGGGTATGACCGTCGGTTGGCTAGGCTAGCTGCATTCCTTCGAAGGACGAGTAGGCAATCCTCTCGTAACACCAGTGGGCCCTCTGCTTCGGCAAAGCCCAAGAAGTCGGAAAAGCTAAGTAACATAACGGCTTTCAAAGAAGACACTAGCGACACCAAACGGTTTCTCATGGAGGTTGAAGTCCAATTCACTTATTTCAAGAAGTCCAGCTTGGATGATATGGATATGATTGGCTTGGTCGTTCCACTCTTGGAAAATGCAGCCAAGAACTGGTATTTGGGTATCCATCGTTACATCAGTGAGGATGAAGCGATGCGGATGGGAATCATCTTCAACCTTGACAATGAGCTGCGAACCTGGGCAGGATTCCGCGCTCAGCTTGAAACCAGTTTTGGCAGGCATGAAGATCATGATCGCAACCTTGTGGAATGGATGCGTTTGTCTATGAAGCCTGGGAGGGTTGACAAGTACCTCGATAAAGTAGTTGACCTCGCAGCCAGCCTCAAATACACCTACTCAAAGCAACTAATAGATAAAGTTCGGATAGGGATCACTTCCGAGTTGCAAAACGCGTGGGCGTTAAAACAACCACATCCTACCGAAGCTGGTGCATATATCGATCTACTTTGTAAAGTCGGCCATACTCTTCGAGACAACGCTAACTTTAGTATAACGGTTGCCAAGGACCATGGCGGTTCAAGTAATGACAAGGCTAGCGATAAGAGCTCTTCCTCAAAGAAGCTGCGAAAAAGCAGAATGGTTCGGGTAAGTCAAAATCCCAACCCTCCCAGACAAATAAGACCCCTAAGGTTAGAGAATCTGCTTATGCCATCGCTCATAAGGGCATTACAGATAACCGAACTAAAAAACCGCGCAAGTCTGGGCAATGCTCTAAATGCGGGCAGCCTTGCCACTTCTGACAGAAATGCACCTTGTCTTTCCCTGTTGTTTACTCAGCAAAGGGAAAAAATATGTGGTCGGCTAACGAGGCAGGCCTTCAAGAGGCTCAGGCTAGCACAGTTAAAAGCATTGAGGCTGCTCCTTCTTTAGCTGGCGATAAGAAACTCCTTGAAGTACGTCAAGTCTCCCCACAGATTATGGAGGTTGATAAGGAGGAATTGGACTAAGGTAACTTTGTCATCAAGGGCAAACAAGATTACAAGAAACTAATGAGCCTTTAGATGAAGGAAGGGGCTCATCATTGGATTACCGGGAACGGGGCGAGGATCTGGGAAGGAATCTTGGTTATGTTAGATGTTCTGGGTCGCGTTTCATTTATTTCTTTTGTCATGGGTTTTCTTTTCGAATCAAGGTTATTGGTTTTCCTTATGGGTTCGTGTTGCTAGGAGAGTTTCCATGGTTAAGTATTGTCTTTGTTCTCAATGTTTACTACGTCAAGCGGGATTTGATTAAGCAATCAAAGTTGATTACCAGTTTACCTGAGGAGGGTTTAATACCCGAAATCGTGCAGGCGTGATAGTAAACATTTCTAACCTTTTAAATTATAGAATATTTCACGACCCGTTGTGGCTGCCCTTGTGTCAAAAGGCAAGGGATACTACTATCAAAATTGTTAATGAGTTAAGACCTACAAAGCGACTGAGGGTACAAGATCCTCCAAAACATACTAAGTCTATCCGAGTGAAGGTACGACTCCAATAGAAACAAGGAGCAAGAAAGAGTACAGCAGAGGCTATACTCTTATTAGATAGCAGTGCTATAGGCCTAGTCCTTAGTACTCGCCGTGTTAAGGAACCCCAGATGCGATGTGTGCGACGAGCAGTGTCTTGTCCGATTTCAGCTACTAGAGGTAATATCATACCCGGGTCAGGTACCCACTACACCAAGTAGGTGAAAATGCGCATTGGAGATCATATGAATAAGATGTGATTTGAAGTCGCTAACATGAGTAACTCACAGTTTGACGGGTATTTCCCAATGTCTTGGTTGAGGGACCATAATCCAGATATTGATTGGAAACAAGGTATTCTGACGTGGAGATTAGAATATTGTAAGGCACATTGGTTAGGTCCCAAAAGACGTCTACAATTTATAACCGAAGAGGAAATGTTAGCCGAAGATGCTAGTTCAATTTACCTCTTGGGGATGGCACAGTTCACAGATGAGGACGGGGGGGATATTAGCCTGAAGCTCCTACCTGAGTATAAGGACTTTGGGGATATCTTTAGCCAACAGGGGATTGAATCCTTACCGGAGCATTCAAAGTATGATCACAAGATTGCGCTACTTCCGGATACAACTCCGCCATTCGGTCTGATTTATCCCTTATCAGAAAAGGAGCTTAAGGTCTTCCGAGAGTATCTCGATGAGATGCTACTTATGGGAAAGATAAGGAGGTCAAGTTCTCCCACCGCTGCGCCTATTCTTTTTGTACCAAAGCCAGATGGTACATTACAGTTATGTATAGACTACCATGGACTAAACAAGATAACGGTAAAGAACAGATACCCTCTACCGTTAATGAATGAGCTCCGAGACAGACTTAGGAAAGCGCAAGTGTTCACTAAGTTGGACTTCAAGAATGGATACTACCTTCAGCCAATGGCGGAAGGAGAGGAGTGGAAGACAGCATTCCGATGCCGGTATGGGTTATATGAATATACCGGGATGCCTTTTGGCTTATGCAATGCTCTGGCAACTTTCCAAGGCATGATGATTAATAAGGTCTTCAGGGACCTACTAGATGAAGGCGTTATCACCTATATGGATGATATATTGATCTACTCAGAGACAATAGAGGAGCATGTCTCCCTAGTAAGTAGGGTAATAGAAAGGCTCAGGAAAGCTCGCTTATTCTGTAGCACAAAGATATCTATCTTCCATCAGAGAGAGATTGAATTTCTCGAGAATAGGATATCTGATCGCGGAATATCCATGACCAAGGCAAAGGTAGACAAACTAAAGCAATGGCTACCACCAAATAGTGTCCTTGAGGTCCAAAGCTTTATGGGATTCGCAAACTTCTATCGAAGGTTTATTGTAGGATTCAGCAAGATCACGAAACCTCTCTCTGACTTACCAAAGAAGCATGTAAGATTCCTGTGGACACCAGCATGTCAAGAGGCCTTTGATTTTTTGAAGGAAGAATTTACAACTGGGTCTATATTAGTACACTTTAACACTAAACAACAAATAATGTTGGAAACCGATGCTAGTGACTTTGCATTAAGGGCCATATTATCCCTACTGTGTGAGGATGATAAATGGCATTCAGTAGTCTTTCATAGTAGAAAGTTCTCCCCAGCAGAGATAAATTATGCGGTCCATGATAAGGAAATGACTGCTATTGTGGCAGCATTCAAGGAATCGGACCATTTACTACGGTTGGTAGTGGATCAGATTACCATTTACACTGATCATAAGAACTGGGAATGGTTTAATAGTACCAAGATTCCAAACCGTAGGCAACATCGCTGGGCTGAGTGCTTACAACCGTTCAAGTTCTAGATGATATACCATGAAGGAAGGTTGAATGAAAAGGCCGATGAATTGTCTAGGCGTAGGGACTACCGCCTTGAAGGAGGGGGTAATTCTCAATCAAATTGTATGCAAAGCATTTTTCACCCTGGGCAATGGATAGTTCAACAGGAGCGGGACATCTTGCGACTACAGTTGTTACATGCTTGCCAAGGATTCCGTTTACAATCCACATTCCTAGAGCGGCTCAAGCAGGTTGCATCAAAAGACAAGGAATATGTGAAGATCCTTGATTCGGTTAAGGAAGAAACCAACGGGTTCGATCGTAACATTACGATTGAGAAAGACCTATTCCTTTACAAGAACAGTTGGTACATACTGGCAAATGAGGGGTTAAAAAGTACCATCATGGAGGCTGAACATGATTCTCGCTTAGCGGGACACTTTGAGACATACAAGACTATGGAAAGGGTTAGGGCAAACTTCTACTGGCCAAGGATGGATGATTATATCACACAATATGTTCGCATATGTGATATATGCCAGTGCAGTAAGACTGCACGATATAAGAAGTTTGGACTACTGAAACCTATAGAGGTACCGCTACGACCATGGAAGGTGAATTCCATGCACTATATTGTGGCATTACCGCAGTCAAAAGGGTATACGAAAATCTGGGTGATTGTAGACAGGTTCTCGAAGATGGCTCATTTTATACCTTTCACAATGGAAGTACCTATAGGTGACTTAGCACTTATGTTCATGAAGGAGGTTTGGCGTTTCCATGGGCTACCAGAGAGTATCATATCGTATCGTGATAGCCGATTCACCTCTATGTTTTGGACTAGCTTAATGAAGTTGTTAAGAGTTAAGCTGAATGTTTCCATGGCTTTCCATCCTGAAACTGATGGGCAAACTGAAAGAGTAAACCAGACTTTGGAGCAATAGATGCTGAGTTATTTTTCCTACCAGTAGGACGACTAGGTAGAGCTCCTTCCCTTGGCAGAATATGCTTATAACACTTCCACGTCGGAATCGACTAAGATGTGTCCCTTCGAGATCAATTATGGGTTTAATCTAGAAACAAATTGGTCCGGGTCCGTATCAGAAAGTCAAGGTATACACCCAAGCAGCGAGCTATTAGTTAAGGACTGGGAAGGGACGTGGATGGAAATTCGAGATACTATATATAAGACTCAAGAGAGGCAACGGAAGTAGCATGATCAGAAAAGATAGCCAGCTCCGGAGTATACCACACGGGAGGATGTTAATGCTGGTCGGGCCAAGAGGGCCGATCGAGTAGTGTTGAATCGAAGAAACATACGAACCTAGTGACCAATGGAAAAACTTGATCATAGTATGTTTGGGCCATTTGTGGTCTTATGAAAGGTTGGTTTAGCAGCTTATTAAATTCAACTACCCGAACGTTGCGGTATTCATCCAGTCTTCAATGTCGGTCTCCTGGAACCATATAGGGAGGACTCAACTGGCAGGCGTACAGTAGAGGTACCCATTCCCGAGATAATAGATAATGAGCCTAGTTATGTTATCGAAACAAACCTTGATAGCCGTTGGTATGGGGGAGCTCGTCAGAAATTCCCCAAGCGATTTGTCAAAGACTTGGTGGCTTGGAAGAGCTATGGTCCTAAGGATAACTAACGGGAACTGTATGAAATGTTAGATGGAAGAGGCACACAAGCCCTCGTAGATTTCCATAAACGATACCCGTCAAAATCCAGGGATCATGGGGTGGTAGACCAGGGAACTGGAAATAAACAAAAACGCTAGAGGCAGAGGGTGGTCCTAGAGAAGAGAGGGTTGATGTAACAACCCTGCTAGATCTTACAGTAGTCTTAGTCTTATCACATGCCGGAGGCTGGCAGGGTTACGGTTAGGCTAGTCAAGTAACTCTATTAAAGGGTTGCCATGGGGACTAAGCAAATGGTAATGCTTTGACTGCAAACGAGAAAAGGTATAACAGGTACGTAGGGAAAGTCTACACTGGGGGTTCAGAAGGTCTCCAAGAGTTCCGGCGAGTTACCCTACCTAAGGGAGGTAGTTATCCTACCTTAGGGAGTATAGTTACCCTACCCTGGCAAAGAGGTTATGCTACTTTTGGATAGGAGTTACCCTACCTCAAGCCTAGAAGGTTACGCGAAGTTTCGGTAAAAGTCATAGGAATGTTTTTTATGCAAGATTATGTAGGAGGTTGGAATCTGGGCTCTATCAGGTAATCCGTTGTTGAGCTGCACACTGAAGAAAATCTTGCCTGTAGTGAACATTGGAAAATCTGAGTCCAACACCTGCCTCTGGCCCCGATGTACAGACAATGCGTCATAGGATAACTGAAGGGAAGTTGCTGGTTTACTAGTAAAAGGCTATGATTGAAGAGGGCGGCGTAATACCGTATACGTTGTCACCGTCCTTCCGACTGAAAGCTGTTCCCAGGATATATGAGGGGGCATGGGTCGATCGATTGGTTACACGAGAAGTCATTGTTGAGTGTATACACCTCAGATCCTTATAAGCCTACAGTGGTTGGTATGTATGGTATAACGGAAGCCCGGGAGGCCTCCGGTTAAGTAGTAGACCTTTGACTCCCGTATGTCTCTGAAAGACGGTAAGATATCTGGGAGTTGTCAGTGAGTTCTAGATCGTAGTAGTTTTATCTTGACTGAGGTGCTTATCGTCAGTGGCTATGGGTAACGCCTGTATAAGCCAAGGGCTTAAGTATCTTATCACAGGAGTCCGTAAACTAGGCTATTTTGTCGAAGACGATAGACTTGTAAAACATAATGGTACCATTGAGTGGTTGTCTACGAGACTTGCATAGAGGAATACGTATGGGACAGTGAGTTCGACAATATACTAGCTTATCAGTAGCCTGTTAGTACGCCACTAACTGGACAACGATGTGAAGAGTTTTCTCCTGCTGTTGATTGCATGTATCAGGATACTGCATGAACACTTTACGTCGGATAATGAACTTGCAGATCCAGATGACATTCGGTAGAATGTTAGCCTGCAGCACAGAGGAGATGGGCATGCTCGCGATGGTGGTGAGCTTAGGAGTGATGGAGAGGAGCTGGCAATATAATTCTACTTAAGTATATGCGAGAACTCTTCTCCTAAGAGGATCAACTATCCTTCCGAGAACTTATTGAGTAAAGCTGCGGCTTAATGATATTAAGTTTCACCATTAAGGTTTTCTCTCTTACATAATTGTTCTTCACTTTGCGTGCGAAGAAAGCTTCGGTACGGCCACATCCTTGGGATCCATCTTCCCACAAGGAGCTCTCGTAACAGTATATTGTTAAGCGAACTTTTCCCTTAACTCTTTCTCTCCTAATTAATTGATTGACCATTGTGAGAACATCTTCCGAGTACAAGTTGCTTGACTGGTACAAGAAGCATCGGGTGGTAACGAAGATGTCTCCCAACCTTGGTAAGGTTGACCGTGTTGCGCAGCAGGCCCATGACCTCCATTTACAAGCGTCGGTTTTTGCAGACCAACGTGGTCTTGAATGGCCTGCTATGCCCACACTTATTGAGGTGGCTCCCATTGACATCCCCGAAGAATGTTGGAATGATGTTGTTACCGACCCCCATCGTTTATTCCATTCCTTTATACAGACAGCTCTGAAGGCGTGATCTACTGCTTATTGCCCTGCGGAGTTCACCTTTGCAGAGTTTACCCGACAGTTCATCGAGCCCTACATTCTTCATGAAGTGGGCCAGCAGATCATGGCGGCAGAAACTCTGATGCGATATTGGAACAATGAATGTCAGCGAATCTTTCAGCAAGAAATTGTTGGTGGGGCAGCCTACTCGATGCGAGGACAACAGAGGTGCTTCAAGCAACTAGTTGCCAACCAGCAAGCCATTAACAATAGAGTCCACGCCTTAGAGAGGGCAGTCAAGGAAGGTCACCAGATAGATGCGTAAAACGATGTCATCATGACTGTTGCACCTCCGATGCCGTAGGAACCTAGGTTACACTTTGGGGAGCTTTTAACAGAGATTCTGCAGGACCCGGAATAATAAGGGATGTTGACGAAGGCAGGGCTTGTTTTGGCTTCAGGCCAGAGCCAAAGGGCACTCTCAGCTCAGCCTTTACCGCACCTCTTTGTTGAGCAAGTGGCAGTAGCTTTGTCCTTGACTATGACTAGGAAAAGCTCTACTAGAACTCCCAGTCCAGCTATGGGTGCTAAGCCCTCGGGGGTAGTGAAACAGCGAATAACTTCGCCAGCAACAGGTGGTAAACCACGTAAACCACCTGCTCCAAAGACCAACCCTACTGTCCAAGTTATTCCCCCTCCAGTTCCTGGAAGTGATGACGAACCATCTCCGATCACACCGAAGCCCACTTGGGCACCTCCACCACCGACTCCTGCGACACCAGTCAAGCCAATCGGAGTGGGCCTATTCCGCTCAACAGGCGGAACCCTGTTCCCTCCACCACGTTTGGTAGAGGTATATCTGGCCTCCACTCCAGAGCGACCACACACCATGGGTGGTTTTGCTGGTTTTCGGCAAGTAATACCAAGGACCGGGCTGTGTGAACGTCCATGTCGCATAGACCACCTCTCAGCAGAGGGTCAGTTTCAGTATCAGCGTCGCCTTCCTTGAACCAGGCATTGTGACAAGCCTATAGTACGCCCAGATCATTCTTCAGAGACTCCTTCACCTCAGCCCCCGGCCCCACCTCCTCAACCAAGACCACCCAAGTGTCTGTTTTGTAAGTGAAGAGAACCTTTGGGACCACCGAGGGATCCTGACTCTTGCAAGGCCTTCGTGGAATATCTGTTGGGTTTTGGTGTAGGAATGGCGAATGATACGCCTAGTACCCCGATACCTCCTCCTCCCCCCGAGAACCCTAAACAACCTCTTGGGGGTAACACTCAAGCTGGAGATCAGGAGGGTGATGAGGAATCCTTTGATGGATATAATTGCCCTAGGGAGACCCACAGTAGAAATACTGGTGGCAATATTAGTGGAAATGCTCTTCCACATGGTGGAAACGTTAGTGCTGGGGGGAATTCGGGTGATTCCAGTTCCTCCGATAGCTCCGACAATGACGCCGACTCCCTACCTGATCTTACCCCATTCTTAGGATGGTGAAAGCCCAACTGTAACGAGGCCAAGAATAGGTGATATGACCGTTGGTTGGATAGGTTAGCTGCCTTCCTTGGAAGAATGTGTGGGCAATCCTCTCGTGACACCAGTGGGCCCTCTGCTGCGGCAAAGCCCAAGAAGTCGGAAAAGTTAAGTCACATAACGGCTTTCAAAATGAGACACTACGGACACCAAACGGTTTCTCATGGACGTCGAAGTCCAATTTACTTATTTCAAGAAGTCTGGTTTGGACGATATGGATAAGATAGGCTTGGTCGTTCCGCTCTTGGAAAATGCAGCCGAGAACTTGTATTTGGGTATCCATTGTTACATCAGAGAGGATGAAGCGATGCGGATGGGTATCATCTTCAACCCTGACAATGAGCTGCGGACCTGGGCAGGATTTTGCGCTAGGCTAGAAACCTGTTTTGGCGGGCATGAAGATCATGATCGCAATCTTGTGGAATGGATGCGTTTGTCTATAAAGCCTGGGAGGGTTGACAAGTACCTCGATAAAGTGGTTGACCTTGCGGCCAGCCTCAAATACACCGACTCAAAGCAAGTAATAGATAAAGTTCGGATAGTGATCACTTCTGAGTTGCAAAACGCAGGGGCGTTAAAACAACCACATCCTACCGATGCCGGTGCATATATCAATCTACTTCATAAAGTCGGCCATACCCTTCAAGACAACTCTAACTTTGGTAAAACGGTTGCCAAGGACCATGGCGGTTCAAGCAATGACAAGGCTAGCGATAAGGGCTCTTCCACAAAGAAGCAGCGGAAAAAGGAGAAGGGTGCGGGTAAGTCAAAATCCCAACCTCCCAGACAAATAAGACCCCTAAGGTTAGAGAATCTGCGTATGACATCGCTCATAAGGGCATTACAGATAACCTAACTGAAAAACGGCGCAAGTCTGGCCAATGCTCTAAATGTGGGCAGCCTGGCCACGTCTGGCAGAAATGCACCTCGTCTTCCACTGTTGTTCACTCAGCAAAGTGTAAAAATAAGTTGTCGGCTAACGAGGCAGGCCTTCAAGAGGCTCAGGCTAGTAAAGTTAAACGGATTGAAGCTGCTCCTTCTTCAGCTTGCAATAAGAAACTCCTCCAAGTACGTCAAGCCTCCCCACAGATTAGAGAGGTTGATGCGGAGGAATCGGACTAAGATGAGTCTTTCATCAAGGTCAAACAAATTTAAAAGAAACTAACGTGCCTCTAGATGAAGGAAGGGGCTGCTCATTGGATTACCGTGAACAAAGCGAGGGAAGTATTTACCCGCAACCAAGAGAATACCGAGTTAACCCTGACTAGTTAAATCCGGGAAGGAATCTTGGTTATATTAGATGTTCTGGGTCGCGTTTCATTTATTTCTTTGGTCATGGGTTTTCCTTTTAAAATCAAGGTTATTTGGTTTTCCTTCTGAGTTCGTGTTACTAGTAGAGTTTCCTTGGTTATGTATTGTCATTTGTTCATAAAGTTTACTACGTCAAGCGGGACTTGATTAATCAATCAAAATTGATTTCCAGTTTACCTGAAAAGAGTTTAATACCCGAAATCATGCAGGTGTGATAGTAAACATTTCTTGCCATTTAAATTCTTGAATTGTCACGACAGGTTGTGGCCGCTCTTGTGTCGAAAGGCAAGGGATACTACCATCAAAATGGTTAATGAGTTGAGACCTACAAAGCGATTGAGGGTACAAGACCCACCAAAACATACTAAGTCTATCCGTGTTAAGGTACGACTGCAATGGAAATTAGGAGTAAGAAAGAGTACTGTAGAGGCTATACTCTAATTAGATAGCAGTGCTACAGGCCCAGTCCTTAGTACTTGCTGGGTTGAGGAAACCCAGATGCCATGGGTGTGGCGAACGGTATCTTGTCCAATCTCAGATGCGAATGGGAATCACATACCCAGATCGGGTATCCACAACACCAAGGAGTTAAACATGGGTATTGGAGACCACATGAATAAGATGCGATTTGAAGTCGCCGACATGAGCAACTCAAAGTTTGATGGATACTTACCGATGTCATGGTTAAAAGACCATAATCCAGATATTTACTGGAAACAAGGTATTCTGACATGGAGATGGAAATATTGTAAGGCACATTGTTTAGGTCCCAAAAGACGTCTATAATTTATAACCGAAGAGGAAATGTTAGCCGAAGATGCTAGTTCAATTTCCCTCTTGGGGATGGCACAGTTCACAGATGAGGACGGGGGAGATATTAGGCTGAAGCTCCTGCTTGAGTGTAAGGACTTTGCGGATATCTTTAGCCAGCAGTGGATTGAATCCTTACCGGAGCATTGGAAGTATGATCATAAGATCGTGCTACTTCCAGATACAACTCTACTGTTCGGTCCGATTTATCCCTTATTAGAAAAGGAGCTTCAGGTCCTCCGCGAGTATCTCGATGAGATGCTACTTATGGGAAAGATAAGGAGGTCAAGCTCTCCCGCCACTAATTTTTTTTTTTTTTTTT
>QLOI01000456.1:0-20652 GCA_003313605.1 Tuber umbilicatum | reverse complement strand
TTCAAAAGCCCCCGGCTCCAACCCCCATTCTAATACCCCGGCTAAACCACCAAAGGCCTTCTGCAACACTGATTGGACATACTAGTTCCTGTTGCTATCTGATGGAATTGAATTGGGATTTGCAAGGATCAGGGATGAAAGAAGTGTGAGGAGCAGGGGTGTTGATGAGTTTGGTCAGGACTGCCGTAGTGAGTATCATACCAGCGCTGGTACTGTACAAGTACTGCACACCGCAACCAGCTCGCCCGGAAACGCAAACCTTCCATAGTTCAGCAAGGGTCTAGAAAGAGTTACTCTTTTTCGATAGATGCACTGAATCGGAGTCCAGGTACTTCATCCGTCAGTCACTCCTTTGGGGTTGAATGAAGCTAAAATCGAGATCCTCTGCTCGTAGGGTAGTGCTTCCCAGGTTGTCATTGCGACTAAAATCCCGGTATGCAACATGGCCCCCGATCCTTGTAATTTATATAAAAAGCTGGCCAATGATGCTTCTTGGATGATTGGGAGTTTCATGTTTCATTTGCCCGTGTTCTGGAGAGAGTATTGGTGCGAGTGAGTGAAGGCTTGTCCAATGTGTTTGAGATGAGGTGCAGGTATTGGACACTTGGGGTGAAGTATTTTCACTTGTGGCGAGTCTGGGGAAGGATGGGGTTTTGGTTGAGCACTTGTGGGGGGTGGGCGACTCGAGTACTGGTGCAGCAGATGCCCGCGCGAACATTGTGGGCTTCTGTCCCGTGTGTGCAGCTATCGCTGCATAGATGTTGCTATGGGCCGTTGTGGTGGGAATTGAGCGACGTTTGTGAATACGGCTGCTCTTGCATACCGCCGAAATTCCTCAGATCCCAGCGTCATGCAATAGTGGTCGTGCTCACAAACGTCGTCCAATTACGAGTAATATTACAAAGCATGTCGTGCGGCGTGACCAGGACATGGAAAAGATGGAATTCGATCTGTGGTGCCTTAGCCGCCGGGCCGAACTTTAGGGGTGCAATTCGCCCCACTACTGATACTGATGCGGGTGCTCCCACTTGCCGAAGCAATGCTGGGTGTTACTAGTACTTATGTTTGTGTGTTGCGAGAGGCCGGTCTCCACCGGAATGACCAGAGCCAGTATGCCCAACAAACGCTAAGCCTAGAAAACCACCATGACAAGGACTTCTTCGGAGAATCCTTGGATGTATGAGTGGGATTGGCCTCTCTGGTATCTACGTGCATGAATTCGTTAAATATTGCTCCCCATATACACAGATTAAGAAAGGAACAGGAACCAGGGGAAAAAAAGGAAAAAAGGAAAAAAAGACATGGATACGAATTCGATAGACAGTCTGGAGAAACGGGAGCAGAGAGACATGAAAACGTAACGGGCATATAAATCGTTAGGACGAGCAATGTAATCACTCGTATACCTTAGCACCAGCAGCTTTTAACACATTCCGCACTTCTGGGTTCCGAGCCTTACGCAGAGCAGAATTCCCCTGATTATCGCAGATATTCACGTTCGCACCTTTGTCGATCAGGGCCTCGACTAATCGAATAGCCCCCGTTTCTGACGCATTGATTAATGCTGTGCATCCGTAGTCGTCCTGTAGATCGACGCGTATGTTTTTCTGTCGCAACAAGAGGTCAACAATCTCCCAATTCGGGGCCGGGTCCATGAAACATGCCCGGTGCAGTGGCGTGATAAGATGGCGGTTTTGCACGTTCACGTCGAGTCCGAGCTCGGGTCTTCCAAGGAAGTAATCGAGAGCTCCGAGCTGGGAACTTTGTACGGCCCAATGAAGGACAGTATCGCCAAGGTTGTTGCGGCAGTGCGCGTTGGCCCCATATTTGACGAGGAGCTCGATTACCGGGATTCGGCCATATTCGACTGCTAGGTCGAGTGGAATGATTGGTGCGATATCGGGATTTGCGCCTCTCTGGAGTAGTAATTCTATTGCCTCCAGCTTCCCTGCTTCGATCGCGTAGTTCAGTGCGGGGGAGTTGTGGGGGCCATGCCAATCGACTTGAATTCCGTGATCCAACATGAGTCTCATGGACTCAATATCCCCGTATTTTGCTGCAAGATGGAGGGCAGTATCGCCATACTGATCTCTATGGCTGAGCAGATCGAAGCCATGCTCCAACAGCACTTTGACAACACAGGCATGCTTTTCCAGATCCTCCTCTCCGTGCAGAAAGATAGTATGCAGAACTGTTTCGGCTTTCAAGTTTAGTTGATTTTTGTTACACCCAGAATCGAGCAGTAGTTTGAAAACCGGTGCGTTGCTTCTTTCTGCCGCCCATCGGATAGCTGTATCCCCGTCGCAATCCTCAGTCTCCAGGTCCGCCCCGCGCGAAACTAACAACTCGACTACCTCAGTCCCACCCTCGCTGCAAACCCAATGCAATGGTGTTGCGTTGCGATTATCAACTGCATTGATATTCTCCCCCCTATCCAGGAGAAATTTCACCAGCTCTGCGTTTTCACCCTTGGCTGCCCAGTGTAAAACTGTCGAGGTATGCGGAAGCCGGCACCGGTCACAGAAGTGCTGGAGATCCGTTGTGTCGCAGCCCATGTCAATCAATCTCTTGACAACGCCGATATATCCATTCTGTGCTGCCCAACATATCGGCGGAAGTCTGAAGTTTCTGTGCTTGCAGGCGATACGGCATAGTACTGGTATTAGGATATTTGCGAGACGGCGGCAAGTTCGGGAGAAAGCGTCAATGTCCGCGGCTCCGAGATTGTCTGATATGACGAGGAGTATCTCATTAGGTATCATGCGAAAAAGAAGACATTTTTCCGCCATTATGATGGAAAGGCGCGTGCCACTGTCGAGAGTATTTGGGAGTGCGAGTGCAGCGCAGTAGTTCCTTGCCGGGGGAGCCGTGCTAGGTTTATATGGAGGGACAACGTGAGGCGTAAGGCAAGCTCACACCCGCCTGCCGCCTATTTACCCAGAGAATGGCCATATGGCCAGTTCACCGCATATCCCCACAGAATATCAGCTGCAAAAGTTGAGTCAGATTTGGCGCTGCTCTGGGCTCCGTCTAAGGTGGGGGGAGGCTGGAGAAGATAATAGCGAGGCGCGAGTCTCTCCCGGTCGAAATCTATTGCCTATTATTAGCAGTAAACAACAACCGCTCGCAATTAGCCTCACGAGGGCCCGGGTGGGAACTTTTTCGCCTCGACAAATTCTTCAAAACGCCCTTATCCTCGGAGAACTATCTTGTCTCAGGGTAGTAAATGTTTCATACAAGAGTTTAAAAAGCTCTAGATTTTAGAACTCCCGCACGATACGTCTTGTATTTATCGGTGCTTTGTTTTTTTCGTCTCCTTGCCGTCAAATCCTTTGAGGATACTAATCCTTGAATGAACTAAAAGACGATGCTATCTCCTAGTGAACATGCATGGACCTAAATCGTGGGGGCCGATTAGGAAGGGCGAACACGCTGCAAGCAAGCAGGGTTGAAAGAACAACTATAAACTAGTTTGGCTAACAGATTGCTTCTCATCGAGTGGATGGCAGTAGAATATCATATTGTATTCTGAGCCTTTGTTCTTGCTGCCGCTTGATGCTAGTCATTTGGTTTCCTTACCTTAATCCTTGTATTCTCGGTTCTTTGGAGAGATGGATGTGCGAGAACTTCAGTTCATGCACAGTGCACAAAACCGGCTCCAGGAACAGGGTGTCGCTCATACCTGAACTGTGCACTCCACTTGATAGCTCTTTAGCTCGGCACTCGAGGACTTTTCGTTTCCTGCAGTAAGGTACATTACTTTGCACCGAATGAGAGAGCGCGAACCATTTGTTACAGGTAACTTTAACTCTGATGCCTGCCAACTGCCGATGAGGTATGCTGGTACAAGTACTTGTACGGTACATCGCTAATACTCCATCGGCCACACATACTCGAGTAGTGGGTTCATACCCGGCGTGGGGAAATATGATCAGGGATACTATACCGATTGACGCGATTTGGCACAGCCGTCAAACCACGCTTTTCGTTGAAAATTACGGAATCCATTTACCAAAAGGGAAGTGGGTTTAAGACCCCTCCTTGGTAAGAAAATATTGTCTTCCGGGCTAAAGCACCGGTAGCTAACCCGCTATTATCTATTCTGGTGCCTTCTTCTGGGCACTGAGGCTGACACCTTTTGTCTTAGATATTTTCGAGAAAACTAGGTTGATCGAACCTCAGCGGCCAAACGCCCTTTGCGAGTGGTAAATTATTTTATGATTTACAGTTGGTTAGTGTCCGTGGCAGTGGTACAGTACTGTATGTAGGAGCTCAAATAGAAGAAACAGACAAACCTCGCTGTCCCGTATTAAATGTTGTGAATCCAAAAATAAATCACAGAAAAACCTGACCCATTCCCCCGGATCACTCCTTGCACCTGATAAATTCTTTGGATTTGGTGATCCGGGATAGTGATGTGCAACTATAAGTACTCAAGTACAAATACCCAGGGAGATGTTTCCGTACAAGGCAGTGGTTATTCTACTAGTTAACCATCGCCACCTTATACGAAAACATCACCCAGGTAGACTTAGAAGTACTTGCAAGTGCACAAAGGCCAGGCATAAAATAAATGGTAGGAGCAGGGGTGTTGATGTTGATCTTGATCAAAATTAGTGACAAGGAAGCACAAGCCTACCATTGTTCAACAAGAGCTTGGAGTACGGTAGGCAAGGCACGTGCAGTGTTTGTGCTGAAAGAATAAATGTCGCTCATGTACGAGCGCAGGGCAGGGCGCACGGATCATGTGGCGTTTGTTGGTGCTCAGGCTGGCGCCCTTCTCTGGTGGGAATCCTATCAGCGCTGCGGTATGGCACAGGGGGGGATGTTTTCGTACACTCAGAACGATACAAGGATGTTTAAGACACAAATTTGTGTACTTAGAAAAACACCTATTTTAACAAGCCTCTGTGGAGTAAATGGGAGAAGAAAATAAAGGAACTACAAATAGCAGAGGAAACCCAAGGAGAAGGATAATGATAGTAAAACTAGTAATAGATGTTACGGAATCAATGGGGGGGAAAAAAATAGGAAAAAATACCTCTTTGATGGGCTAAAAAAAAAAAAAAATATTGCATAAAACAATTTACTAAAATGAACAATCCTAGTATCTTGAGTAATCCCCGGGAGCAGTCCAAACCTCTAAAACAAAGGAGAAAACTAGTATCCGGCTTTCAAGCAAGTTTAACTACGCTGGTACTGTACTCCGGTGGCCGAGTTGAAGTTTGACACCTAAAATGGCAATTCCTATAAGGAGTGCCCATCCTCAACTCAGTCACTAGAGTAAAGGATTTTAGTAGAATTGCCTACACATACCTCATGAACACAAGTAGGGATAGAATCAATAAGCCAATTAATTTGTCTGGGGTGATAAAATCTCACCCTTCCTGAATGTCAATTTTTAAAGTTTCCATAGTTGCCGGAAATGGGTTGCACTTTCTAATCTGTTTATCAAGGATTACACATTCTCAATCGAGTTGCAGTCCGGATATGATAGTAGTGGCCAATCGATAAAATGACCCCGGATTCCCAGTTCTCTAACATATACCAGTGATTAACCTTCATTCCAGAAAAAGATTCAATTTTCTCTTACTAATACAGTTGGACTAGCTATGTATTATTTCAGGGCTAAGTTGAGTATAATATCGTGTAGGAAATATATTTCCCTTTTGCTTGACTGCAATATTCCTCCCGTTGACTAGTAATCTAGTGGGGTGGGGGCTATATTCAAGCCAAGAGGTGTTGGAGGGACCCTTGATTACTAGAACCTGTTCAATCCTAAGGGATATTATAGTTGTCTCATTAGAGTTGTGTATTTATTAAGGGATATTGTGGCTCATTTACTCACCTTGTGTGTAGACTACGGCTGGGTTCTTCGCGGAAGCCGTGCTAGTGATGGGATCCATTCTTTCATCTTAAAATGTGGTCATACTCTATTGATTGGTTTTCTTCGCGTATAAATTATAGTATTTAGTTCTAGGATAGAACGGGTGCATTTATATTTTCAGTCTGAGTTAGAGGATCTATCTCTGTAAACGGAGGAGGTCCCATTCCCCCTACCCCCCCAGCGTATAACTGAAACACATATTTAAGGAACGGATACTGTACTGCTTTCTTCAACGACAACTTAGTGGATAGAAAGACGCATCTTGTCCTCTCTTAGACGTGCTCGGATCTGAGAACTATATTATCCAGGCCAAAATATTGAGATTATTGAGGCTAAATTGTGCTCCTACCGATTCACGGGAGCTCAGAAAGTACTTGTAGCTAAGTAGTCTTTTGGATACCGTAGTCTTTGCCTTAGTCTACATCTAACAATGCACCACGCTTCGCCGGGCTTACCATGTCCGTCATTCTCACAATTACCTAATATCATGAGATTGTGCACGGCTCTGGCTTGTGCGAAGGCACAAGCTGCCCATGGCATGATTGCTAAAATAACCCCTAGCCTAGCACTAACGATAGCTTGCATCCGGCAAAGCTAACAATACTAGTACGAGTAATTAGTCTGCGAATTGAACAAGACACCCTTCCGTAGTCTATTGCCTCAATCTCGATAAGCTCCATTGCCAAGCTCGTCCCGGCTTTCGGTGTTGGTCTCGACCGATCGCGCGGGGTCAAGGGGAAAATGAAGCTAACCGTGGTTTTGGGATTCCGCGGATCGGGAAGGAATGGTACCGGTAGACTGGGTCTTTTTTCTTTTTCTCTTTTTTTCAAGTTTTGCATTTGATTACGTAGTTGATAACATAGAAATTAGAGCTCAACTTTGGTACGTGGAGAAGTCGCATGGTGAGAGCGAATTATTATCTCTTTAAGTGTCTATAAACTCCCGGATTTTACCAAGATAAAGTTTCTGGCCTCTGGGGGTATAAGGAATATTATCATCCGCATAACTTAGGGTTCAAATGTCATGTTATGTGCATCGGGGGTGTAAACTACTGTCATCCATATCTTTTCAGTCCACCAACCAATCCATTAGATATTTGATCGCTTCCTGCCGCGGAACGGATACGCCATCCAGATTTTCGAAACAAAACTTCGTAATGAGTGTACGAGCACGAGTAGATAATGGAGCCCACCCACATCCTCAATGTCTGTGCTAATTCATACCGAAAATCCTCACGCTCAGGGGCTGGGACAATACCCTCGGGGGAGCAGCAAACCTATTCATCCCCCATCTTCTCCGACACACGCTGTTTTGGAGAAAACAGCGGCTAGGTAAAGTGTCTGATGGGGCAACCGTTCACTTTTGGCCTTAGTTGCATGACTTTTGTAAGGGAAAGGATGCCATACTTTACTAAGAAAAATAAACCCATACTCGAGTAGTGACGGTTGTCCCATCCAACGACGCCAGGCTCCCGGGTTCAGACATCTCTCTCGAGAAGCTGGTGGCTAACCTCTTGAAGTTAATACTTTGGGGTCTCTTATGCCGATTTAGTGGTCTTCCCTATTGTTAGCCACAATACTTGAGTAGATTTGTTTGAAGAATGCTGGTGTAATCACAACGCCCCATACGCCGACTGGACCATCCAACGAAATGTAAATCCTGATACAACTCACCGCCCAGAGCACTTCTTAGAGCAAAGGCAGCACTCCTGCCTTGCAGGACTACGGGTGGGTTTCGAGCGTCTTTGACTTCCAAGGGAAACTACGGGCGTCCGTAGAGGTAGCAGCAACCTCATGGTCGGTAGTTCGGATACTAAAGTATATGCCTTGGGTGCAAACTCCCATTCTAGCTTCAGTCTTACTCTCTTTACCCGTCTTTCGGCCCTTCCGCTGCTGATCATTGTATGTTGGAAGAATCGGTTTTTACCTCCTCCCTCGGCCGTATGGTGAAATTGGCTGTAGGGTAGCCCCACCGATCGTCACTCGAAGATATCCGCGTCCATCGGGCCGTGGGCTAGGGTGCTTGGCCGGGATACGGGGGTCTGCGCGGGACGGAAATTCTTTCGAAATGGATCTGAGGGAGGGACTATCGGAGTCTAGGATTTGGTGAGTACCTAGGTTGGAGTGCTGTGCTTTGTGCATACAAAGTAGGTAGGATGTCTTGGCCACGAGTGGGAAATATGATCGTATTGGACATGGGAGTCAAGAGTATCAAACACGTGTCGGAAACAGGAATATAGTATTTGAAAATCCATAATACCATGTTTAAGACCATGAACAAAAGAAGGGGCACATCTGTACTCAAAGAAAGAATAACACAATTTAAGTCGCTAGATGTCCCCAAAAACTAGGGTGCTGAGACCATTGCTATTCCATCTTATTTCCTTCCAAAAAAACATGCTGGTTAGATTATCTCCTGTGTAACCTGACCTTCAGATCCGGCTTGACCCAAAGGAGATATGCGGTACTTTCCTTCACCCAATCCAACTTTGAATCTAGCAACTCCAGATGGTAAGCGTAGATCAGCTTGCAAACAATGAGTCTCAACTCCATGATTGCCAAGCTATACCCACCGAAAATCACAAATTAGCATACACCTACAATCTTCCTGGGCCACAGGAAAGACTCACCTCCTTCCAATACAACCCCTCGGTCCGAGCGAAAACGGCTGACTTGCCTCTCTGACATCTTTCTCCTTGCACTCATCTAGCCACCTCTCTGGCTTGAACGCCCAGGGCTCATGAAAGTTCTTTGGATCGTGTGTGGCTGCCCAGGGACTAGTACTGACCGTCACGCCCTTAGGGATAAAGTGCCCGTCTACAGTCTCTCCGGGAGAATTCCTCGGCAAACCGATAGGCACAGGTGGGTACATGCGGAGGATCTCGTTAATTACAGCTCCGAGGTAGCCCAGCCTTCCGGCGGTTGTGGAGGTGATTTCTGAATAGGCGGTGAAGGAGGAGGTTATCTCGTTCACCAAGCGTTGGTAGGAGTCCGGGTTGCGGAGGAGGTAATAGGTAAGGCTCGAGAGGGCTGTGGCTGTGGTTTCGCTTCCGGCAACGCTTTGTTTGTTAGCGGGAGAGAAGGGGAGGTGGTAGGGTTATGGGGGAATATGGGAAGGTTACATGAAGATTTGGGCGTTCGAGTTAAGTTCTTCATCAGTAATTTTGTCACGATGGTTTTCTAGGACATTTGTGAGGAAGTCTTTGCGTTTGTTGTCGGAGTTTATGCGACTAAAGAATGGGTTAGTCTTTGTTTAAGTAGGGTGGAGAGAGAGATGGGGGTAAGATACCGCTTGACTTTTTCGCAGCCATAGTTGAGGTGTCTCTCACGACGTTTAGCCATCTCTGCTGGGACGATTGATGGGATGATCTTGTTTAGCCAGGGGAAACGGGAAGTGACATTTATGAAGCTAGCGGCGTATATGCTGTCAAGGATTAAGGTGATCCAGAAGTGAGGTTCTCCTAGCGGCGAAGGGACTTAATGTTAATACAAAGTCCTGGAGTTAGGGGTTGGTGAAGGGGGGGTTTTACCTTCTCTTGTAGCATTAAAACCCTCTCCAAACGCTAAATCTCCAATAATCTACCCACCCCATCGCCGTTAACCTCTCTGTCATGTATCACTCAGTAGCAGAAACGAATGTCAAGGGAACACGGACATCGAAAGTGCAATAATTATACCACTTAACTATATCCAACCCGTCCTTTCCGGTACCATACTTCCCAATCTGCGTTATGAGTAAATCAACGTACTCTTGCACAATTGGTTCTTGTTCCAAAAGTGACTTGGTTGAAAACGCATGAGAAAATAATTTAGATATCTGGCTATGGATGACGGGATCGTCTTCTCGGGCTATGTTTGTTACATTGTCCAGCTTGTCTCTGTCGTAGATCCTAGTCTTGCGGAAGGTTTGACGATTGCCGGAAGCGGTGTAGATGTCTTTCCAACTAGTGCTAGTATTGAAGGATAATTGGTTGGGGGCTACGCGGACGACGGAGCCTGTTGGAGCCATTAGCGGGGGGCCATTGGGGGGGGAAGGTGGTGAAGAGGAGGGAAGCAGGGGAAAGTCGGGTACCGTATTTCTCATGTAGAGTGTGTATCTTGTACGGGTATTTCCCGCTAAGCCATGCATACGAGTACCATATCTAGATTTAGAGCTTAACATCTGTAGGTCACGGTAGCGACAGGAGCAAGGTAGACTAACATTCGATAGAGCGGCCTTCCTCGGTCCAGGAAAATTCCTCAAGGGATGGAAGAAGATATTGTAAATCCCCATCGTAACAGCATACACTGGAAACTATTTGTTGCATATCTCTCGATTAGTCCCCAAGAAAGTGGAAAAGGAAGCCATAGCACAGCTTCCCACTCACCAACAGTGCCGCATAAACACATAGCTTCCACGTCGGTACGTCCTCGACAGCTTGATGCACCAAGAGCACCGCACCCTGGAAACGGTGCAATGCTTCCATTCTGACTGTAGTACTTGAAGATAAGAAATTGAGACAACAGGGTACTTATGATAGTATGGAGAAACGAGATTCTAATCCGTGTATTAGGATTTGGCGTTTTTCCGAAGGGCAACTCACTTTTATATAGAGACCCCCAATACCCAATGTTCGCCCTCATGCCACACATGACCCTCCTAACTAGAGACTTTCCTACTCCAATCCTAGTACACTGGGGATGCCGTCTGGTCTAGGCACACATCATCCACCCAGGAACACAACACTTTCTCCACGGAATCCCCTGAACCCGAGCACCCTTCTCACAACCTCATAGTCGGATACTGTGCTCTATTGCACTCGTGTTCCCCGAGCCAAGAACTAGAACCGGTTAGTCCTCCCTATGGCTTCCAGTGGCTATTCCAAAGAGGGCCAATTCTTGGCGAGGAGGAACAAGAGCCGTCAGCTCTGCTCTAGTACTGAGGCACATCACATGTCTATCACTTCGGCTATGTTTATCACTTCCTAGTCCCCTAGAATATTCCGAGATTACCGTAAAGGTGGTTCAAGTGTGGCAATTGTGTGCTACTGTACGAGTAGTAGGTTTTCTCCGCCGTTCATAGCAAGAGCTCCCCAGCCATACGGTGCCGGTACTGCCTTTAGGAAAGATATTAGGTTAGCCTAAGGCTACTAAAAAGCTGCGAAGTCTGCAGACAGATTAAGGAGTATATACAAAAGAGGAATTTCACAAATTGGGCCCTCGATACGTGAAGATTGTTTTTTAGAGGAGTACCGATAGCACACTTGAGGCAGTTCTGTGCATGGGCAGGATTCATTCATCGGCTACTCCCACACACCCTCTCGGCGGCGATAGCGCCGTAGATGGAGGAGCCTTGGCGGGAATGAGGAATAACAGGGAGGGAGAGGGGTGAAAGAGGAAAGAGGAGAATATTAAGAAGGGGCTAAGGTTCTTACAACAAAAACTCGGACACCGGCAGCCCGGCAGCAGCTTTGAGCGGTAGTGTGGTATAATAATTTGAAAAGACGTGTTTTTTTTTTAACAGCGGAATGCCCGGCGCAATTGGATTGGGGACAATCTCAGCATTCCCCTCGCACGGTATGGGCAGTGGAGCGCGATTTACTTGCTCCGGTGCAGTAAGAGAAGTTGTTGAGATGTTTGGAACCACCACGCCTGAGTGGGTTTTTGGGTTTAGCTGCATATTGCCCCCAACTGCTGTTTCCAGAGGTTCGAAACTGTACGAGTATAGTCTGTGAACAACCCCTTGGTAGGGTAATATTTAGTTCATAAATTATATTCTTAACACCAGTTCTACCATATCATTATGTTCTCTTAGCAGAGATATAACATCTTCCACTGATTGGTAATTTTTCTCTTTTTTGCCTCAACTTTCAAGACTCAGGGTATTTGGCAACGCTCGCTACTCAAACGTAACTATGGACTGAGTAATGTTGAAGTTGGGAGATGGTGGAGATTTCCTCATGTTTGGGAGTATTGTGGGCGGTTTGATTTGTTCGGGGGTTGTGGTGATTTGAGGAGAAGGTTCTCCAGCTATTATATGTTTTTCCTTTGCCACAATGGAAGTTTGGAGGAATAGAGATAACTTTATCCGTGGTCGTCCATGGGGGCCAAGATGCTTCTATTGCGCTTCCTCCCTATCATCAGCATTAGGGGACCGAACAAGACAACCCGGCCTATGGCCATCCATACCTTCCCTACCCAACATCCAAATCCCCAAAACGCCATGGATTATCTGTGGCGCCATATGGGTATATACGTATTTCAATGTGGCTCACCTCATAGAGAAGTGAACATCAAAGTTTTATTACCCAGATCGGAGTTTCGAAGTTAGGGGTTTTGTAAAAATAAAGTCTTTGAGTCAGAATTTGCAATTTATGTTCTCTTTAGAAAATTGTCTTCACTTGTATCATACATTTTCAAGAAGATGACACGATGCCTTCCATTATCATTGTATGATGTCTTGGAATATGATTTACTTATTTATTTTCTTTTGATGTTTTTATTTAGGACTTTTCGGCATGTATTGTACCGATAAAAAAGTATTATAGTATTTTTGAAAAATACTGTAGTCTTTTTTTACTGGTATATGCTTAATACGCCCTTACTTTGTTCTTTTGTTTTGTATCTCGACTCTTTGTCTTTTAGCCATTTGAAATATTAGCCATCATATCCCCAGCATCCAGGATTACGTCCATTTTTTCCTAAGATATTATTAAAACTTAATTTAATGCTATGAAAAATTGCCTCAACCCTGTGCATGTCTTAAGTGACATTTCCCTCCTTTCTTGTTCCAAAGTGACCATGTGGTTTACACGAGTGTCTACCCGCAGTATAATACTATAAAGAAAAGTTTCGCTTCGCCGTACTACAACCCGGTAACGCATTACACGTGTCCAGTACCTTCAGTACAGTACAGTACGAGTAGAATGCTTCACCCGCTTTTTACCGGCAACCGTTAGGAACCATCCCTTTGCGCTCCCGCTTTCCATCAACGCCCCTCCTACCTTCTTCAGGTTTATTGGATCCCGGCCAAGGACGATCAAAGCTCATAGCCTGCTCGAACGCAGACAGAGCTAAGGTAAATCCTAGCCCCCGCCGGTCTGCCCGTGATTTCGACTCGAATTAGCCGGTTGAACTTACCGCTACAACAAGTCTCGGCACCATAAAATCTCGCGAAACCAACTATCAGACCATCTGCCGGAATCTTCCCCACCGGTTCAGGGCAGGCCCGGCTTGACAAGTTCACAGAAACTGTGAATACCAGTTAATGGGATCAAACACATCCTGAGGCAGCTCCGAAGCCAATGCAAGGAGCAAGGAGCATCGAAGCAGGGGAGCTGAGATTTGGTAGTACGCAATGGCTGGTGTGTTAACAGACATCATCGTATTGCGAGCACTGGTGTTTACACATTGAAAACCAAACCAATTGGAGCCCCATTTGTTGCTGTAATGCATGTACAGTACCGCTCCGGGCTCAGATTTTTCCATAAAGCTAGAGTGGCTATGGAGTTCCTCTGCTATTGCTAGAAGTTACTAATACACCGCTTCCTCGAGAGAATACACTATGGAAAAAAAGTGTTTGTTCGCTGTTTTAGTACTCATGTTGCCGGATTCAAGTCGCGCCTCTTTTGGTGCGTCACCACAACAAAAGGGCGAATTCAATTCGGCGACTTGAGTAGTTTTCCGCGAGGATACCTTGATCAGCAGATTGTGAGGTGTTGCAGCGGAACATGTTAGATATAGTCATATACAGTCGCGCCCCGTTGTCCCGGATGGAGCTCTCTGATATCTAAAAAGCCAAAATCTAACCTGCTGTCCCGGACCGTATAAATTCCCAGGATTTTGGCCGGATTTTGGCCATCCGGGGCGGCAAGGTGCTACTGTACTCGAGTACTGTGTCAAGAAAACACTTATCCTTCCTAGGGCCTTTCGACTTAGAATCCGGGGGGTGCTTGGTACAGGGTTGTTGGAGATTGTGGATTTCAAGGGATTTCACGGCACCTGCACCGGTATAAGTATCTATAGGAAGGTTAGTAGGTGGTTAAGTGAGATTAACCCGCAGAATAATCCCTGGATTTACATGTACTGTACTGTACACAAAGATACCCCCGGATACCTGTCCGGTAAAACATATAATACCCACTACCGTAAGAACTCGATCAACAGACAATATGTTAGAGCACCGGAGCTGCCTCTTCTAGTAAGGTCTCGTGTTTTTCTTTTCTTTTTTCTTTGTCTCGGGGAGCAGGCTTTCCGATGTGTTTTCTTCCCTTTTCCAGAGGAGGAAATTTTGGACTACATCACACATGGGGGGACTATCGTATTCGTGTTCTTGCGGTATTGGATCGCGTATCGGAAGCAGCCATGCGGTAGTAAACCGCAATAGGCTCAGCAGGGCGGGTTAACAAAATTACGGATACCAGTGGATGAGATGAAGCAGGCCCGGCCCCGGGAAGCTATACCCGCCTGGAAAACACCTCCCTCTCGAAGTATTTACTATAGTTCGCATAGCTACGCATCGAAGTACCGGGGCGCATGCAGTGTCAGTATCACTGGTATCTCTGAGCAGAGAATTGGCACCTCGTTTGCCATTTCGAGGATCTCCACGGGTACCGGTAACGGTAGCGGCCATGGGAAAAGGAGTGCTGATTCCTGGAGCGGAGACATGAGCTCAACGGAATCAGGAACCGTCAGATCCTCTCACTCGAAAATAGCTTTGAAGATAGTGTAATGATGGATCAGGTCAGTTCAAGAGCTGTGACTAAATCGCAAACCCCTAAAGTGTGCGGGTGATGGTAGTGAAGGCGCACTACTGTAGCGCATCATCCCTGCACATAATAACGAAAAGTGGGGGAGCCTGTTTGGCGGGAACGAAAGGCGGGCCAACCGTTCCGTTCCCCCGTGCGGGGGCCCTTCCTTCCATCTCAAAACGTTCGCTTTGTATAGGGGAGAGGAACGGCTGGTTAACCTTCCGTTCCCGCCAAACAGGGCCGAAGAGAAAACTTCTGGAGCGGGGGCGCAAAAAAGTCCCAGCGATTGCTCCTTCTCACACCAAAAATGTTCAAAAACCCCACCCTCCAATTATTGGTATCTCATCGAAAACCGAATCTTCGTTTACCCGATTCCTGATTTCGGGTCACTTTATCTGTAACATCTCTTGATCAATCTGAACTATACCCAGTGCTAACCGAAGGTCCCGCAAGCTCGTAAAGTTCTACCATCACCCAAGAAGTCATCGTTATAAGATGATTGCTCTAACAACCCCTCACAGCGATATCCTAATCTTTGATGTGCCGTAATACGACGAGGAAGTGTCATGAGACCATATAAACAGTTGGCGAATGGCCCTTACACGTATATGTTCTATCCCACCTAGTAGGATCTCCACTTGGCCGGGAGGATGCCCCCTTGGCCAAGTACTGCAGGTCACTTTCCCGATAGAATGCCCCAACTTGAAAAGCAAAATTGATTGCATCCCAGTCAGTAAGTGGGCCGCGAGTGATATTTGATGTCGATATGGACCCACCCTGGTGATGTGCAATATCGAAGCAAAGGAGAAACCCTTCTTTTCTTTTCATCTCCTTCAGATTGTTATAGTGTAACGTGAAACCTTTGCCGCCCCCGATGATAGTCCATTGCTAGGGACTATAATACAATAGTAGATTACGAGAGCAAGAGGTGTAAGCATGCAGTTGAAGTGAGGGCTGTCAAGTAGGAGGGCATGCCAATGTAGTAGAGTCATAGGGAGGTTAAACACATAAATATAGGATTAAACGATAATTACTAAAATCCTTTGTGGAGCTATATAATTTCTCTGCTAGTCTCGCCGATCAGGATGACTTAGCTCTGCTCGTTTAGCAGGACACCCGACTGAGGGAGTCACTAGCTTAGCTCAGCGGAAACCCCCCCGGCAGGATGGAACACAATGTCATTTATAACTACTTCGACGGCCCTTCGAAGTTTTTCCAATCGGCAAGACTTTTACCCACCCCCCGTCTGATACCGTACACGCCTACACAATACATGACCGTGCTGAATGTTTGAGTTTACAGAGTTTCCGATGCTGCTTGACACACCTTTCACCGTCTTCCGGGTAATAATCTTGAATATCCTTAACGGGGTTGTCACGGAAGATAAGGTGGTTACCCCCTATAAACTCCTCGTAACCCCGAGTACCGCACAAATACTGAAATAAGGAGCATCCCGATATCATACAAGGCGATAGTCGCTTGTTATGAGTTTTCGGTTTTGATACTTGTTTCCGTAGGGTATCGGGTATCGGGTATTTGATTCTGTGGTTTTTTGTTGTTTCTGTCACACCCTAAGTCATTAGGCATAGTGTGGTTGCATAGTGCATAGGCGTGAGGGCCTTTGGCGGATCAAGGGGTGTCAAGATGATTCTAGATTGCTTGAGATTGCAGAGGATCATGATCTGTCAGGTTGGTGTTTCTCCAGAGTTTGCTGTTTTTCCGTGGTGGCGCTTTGCAGATATATATCTCTTGGTCAGTCCTAGCTAGCATCATCCATCGATCGCCGTTTCCGCCACTTCTACCTCTCATCCCACCCCACACCCCGCGTACTTTATCAGCGCTGATTTCAGCTCCTGCTGCGTATCTTTGAGATGCTTCTTCGTGCTCCAATTATCTCTAGGAGTTACATACACAGATTTTAGAAAGTTCCTACCAAATGAGTCCACATCTATAACAACCGGATTCAAAACGACCCTCCGACAAAGTGGTTATCAGGAATTCTTTTGTGGCAATAGAAAACCCTTTCGTGTCGCAGACCTACTCGAAAAATAACTAGTGGGGTGGGATTGACATCCACATTCCCAAAACTAGTGGTAAAGTGGAGAAGCTATAAGACCAGTGTATGAAATTATTTTCAACCCAATGACAAACCACAGGTTGATATCAATGTGCGAAAACTCCCCATTCTGGTGTGTAACCGGCCACGCTCTACTACTTCCATCATTCGGACGCCCGCAGGGAATATTGGAAGTTTCCGCCACCTCTTCCCCGGTTAATTCTCGGTGCAGCACGTGGAGAAAAACCCCGAGCATCTTACAGAGAGGGAGGTTGCTAGCTGGATTCAGACACTCGATCCTCCAGAAAATGCTTGGACAATGTTTAGCAATGATGCCTCATTCTCGAGACACAGGTGCACCGCCAGACGGAAAAAGTGACCAAAAACAGTCGATCATGAAGCCTGCTTTGAAAACTAGGGAGGTACACACTAAACTCCGAGATTTTTGGACACACGTCTAGCTTAGTAAGTCGCTTTCACCTACCCTCTCCACCCACGCCGATGGGACGTTCCACCGAACCAAGGTCACATTTCGGACTACTGCAGCCCGTTACCCAACTACCCCAACTTTATGCTCGAAACGTAGGGGAATGGTCGGAAACGGGCACAAGAGTTTCACAAACTGTCTCGTGGATCTATCGACGGAATGTGTGAACGGGACCAATAGGAATCCATGAGAGATCACAGCTTGGCTGTTTTTCCATTGCGATTGCTGCGGATGGGGGTCGCGCGATGCACCGGAACTATAGATTTAAACCCCCACGAGAGAACGCTCGTGGCGGACATCACCCGACGAAGAACCATAACTAGCCCAGAAAGATTAAGAGTGAGTAATGGGAAGCTAATAGCAAGCATGTATAACACAGCCTGTCTCGAGAAATCAAACTCCAGATCCCAGGATACGACCCCAACCTTGCGAAACCCGGGAGTTCCCACCCGAGAGGGGGACGCCAGGCAGCGCGCATCAAAAGCACGCGAGGTATTGCCACCGATAGCAAAATATCACACAGTGAGTCTGAATAGTATTGAATACAGCGTATGTTAAGGCAATGTCTCGGGTGGTAGGTTTGGTCGCGGCCGCTGGGAGCCAACCCCGTTCACTTACGCACTCATACGTTAGTCCGTCCAGCAAATGCGACATTGTCCTATCATACATATGCTGTAAGTCAGTTGTTGGGTACTTTTTCTGCATGGTATAACAAACGGGTATGCATAACCCGGCATCAGGGGACTTGAGAGCCCGAGTTTGCGTGGGGACCCCACCTACTCACCAGGTCACCATAATGTTCCCTTAAGGAAACTGCTCCTCAGGAACACATACTCGCATCAAATGATTGAAACCCAAGATAGCTCCTTCTCCGCACCAATCTAGAAGAAAGTATCATATCGCGGATGATGATCATACAAGATCACTCGCTGGCGCTTAGTTCTACTCCACCAACTCCCCATATTGAGCAATATCACGAGCGAATGTGTGGAATCGAGTGGTATCACAATTCGCGAAGAGAACGGTTACAAGGCAAGCGAGCAGCTTTGATTGCTCGCAGAATGACAAGAGGAGGATCAAGTGAGAAAAGGAGAGAACGGGAGACCGAGAGAGGAAGAGAAAGGGTGTAAAAGTAGGAGTGGAGACGCAAGCGGTCATGAGGTGTCACTCATGACCGCAAGAACAGAGAATATCAGAGCATGACCGTGACCACAATTTCCAACCCCACTCCCAACACCTCCCCCATCCCACGAGAAGGGATATACGCACAGATCCCACGGAACAGTGTTAATTCCCGATGTCGAGCTCAACTTGAACCTTTTCCCGGAAATTGGGCGATCCCGAACGTCAACCAAAGCGCCGTAAACCCTCACGAGGCCCGGGAACACCGGAAGCATTCGTGGAGGGGGGCTGTTAAACAGTCACCCGGGCCTACGCGAGGATTCCGGAAGGAGCGAGAACGAACTCGGACGGCTTTCGCTTTCCTTTTGTTACCGTCGCCTGATGACCCCGGGAGAGCGGGATACCCGCGGGATACCCGGAAGGGGTTTGGGGATGTGAGTGGAGGTGTCGGTAATCGGGATATAAGCACCGCACTTGGTTTCCCACGATACCCGCCGTAACCCCGCTTCGCTTGTCATGTCGTTTCCTCAGGAACAAAATGTCGATACTTCCCCGGTGTCATGATATCATACCTAAGTTACCGCGCGCAGACCCACATTTCAGCCCTAAAGGTATTTACAATCCCATTGAGTTAACCTACGGTTGAGCGCCTTTTAGAACAATACCACATCGTTCGTCCCGTCCTATCAACGGAATGGTGCACGCCCCCTCGAGGCGGCCAAGATACGCCTAAGCTCGAAGGAGCCCGATAAGAGACCTGATGTGTTTCCCCGCCTTCTTCTCCCTCGTAGATACACTCCACGAGTCCGGCTTCCGGTCCGGTCAGGTATCAAGCCTAATCACGCGTAATCACTCATCCCCAACACCCATTCCATACCCGGGCGTTCTCAACGAAGCCGGCATTCGACACCCCCGCTACCTCTCCGAAAGCGCAAATATCTCCGACTCGGGGGGGCATTAAAGGTCAGTTTGACCTTCAGCCCCCGGAGAAACACCGCGATCCCTTCAGACACCCACAAGTTACGTCCACGGGAACTAAAAATTAATAGTAATAATGAAAACCACCCGCTAATCGCAAAAATCGCGAACCCAAACTACTGCCAACGTTCCACTAATATACTCGTACCCAAACCCCGTCCGATCCCCCCTCCCCCTCCCCCTCCCCAGCCATCGTAATCGAGCGAGGGTTTCTCTCCCGCCCAATGACATTCCCCAGCCCGCGCCGCACCCCCATAACCCGGAAAAAAAAGAAACTCACCAACCATCGCGGAAAACGTGCGTTTCACAGAATCCAGCGTAACAAGAAGGGAAACACATAGCGTTTTGTTCCAGCTATTTTCCGCGCACCAGGTTAGGAAGTAAAGTCCTGTCTGGAACATGGCTGTACCCGTGTCTCCGAGGAGGGAGGGAGGAAGAAGTGGCGGGTGAGGAATAGCAACGGCATGGGGAATCATGTCTGGGCACCTGAGGGTGTGATACCTACTAGGGACAAAGTTAGGGGAGTTAGACGGGGGGGGGGGTACACGATTGCTCCCTCCGCTCTCCCGCCCAAGTCTGACAGCTGGGCCCAGGTTGCGAGTTCGTCTAAGAAGGCGGGCAAGCGTGCCACTGCTGCTCAGGTTGCTTTTGCTTCAGCATCAGCATCAGCCTCCAGGGACAGCGAGGTGGACAAGCCCCCCCCCCCGCTGCCTACTGCCCAATGTCGGTTCTATGCTCCCCGCCTCCACCCGGCTTCCTTTGTCGACCCCCTGAACGTGTCCGCTGCCCTTCCTGACATCGTTGCCTCAGTATTACGGTCTGCCGGCTGTACCCTCCCGGTCGCCTTCTCCGCCTCCGTTAATGTCAATGGGGCGGTGACCCTTACCGCCAACCCCAGGACCCCATCCTCAGCTTACGCCCCCTTCTTCCCTGCCCTCTCCAGAAAACTCAACCAGTCCTTCCCAGTGGGAGAGAACCCGTTTCAGGAATTTCGCACCGCCCCCCTCTTCACCGATGTCCTAATCCACAACCTCCCCCTCTCCATGCTCCCAGCCGACCCTGCGGAGCTTTTCTCTAAACTGCACGATTCCCTTCTCAACTCTGTTGACCTCTCCATCCTTTCGGCTCGCTTCCTCCAACGGGACCAGGCCCTCCGCGAATCCAAAAACACCACTTCCGTTGTGGTCGCAGTTCTCCCCCAGGATCTTCACCTTCTTGGGCCCGACCTCCATCGGGATGGGTCCAAGATTCAGCTATTCAACCGCATGAGGAATGTTCACCTCGCTCACCCCGCCTCCCGCAATACTCAATGCCGCAAATGTTATCGTTTCGGCCACTCAAAACCCCTTTGCAAAGAAGACCACCACACGTGCCCCATCTGTGCGAAGCCCCAC
>QLOI01000455.1:20812-32859 GCA_003313605.1 Tuber umbilicatum | reverse complement strand
AGATCTCTCACAATACCTTGCCTCTCTCAACAAACACCCTCATCCTGTAGAGTAAGGGGACTTAGCTGCTACCCCAGTTCCTCGGCACTCCCGGCCAAATGTCCACATGAAATAGAGTAAACTATACCCTCTACCCCCAGATGGCCACTCAACTGGCGCTATAACCCAGCAACCCCAATCCACACTCCCAACCCGAACATTCGGTTTTCAAACCAATCACCCAATCTCACTCGGAAGATTTCCAGCGTCCAATTTCTACACTCACCCCCGGCACATACCTCCAGCTTTCTGCGGGTGCAGTATCCGAGCGGAAGTAGTATTCGCACCCCCGCCAGTAACAAAGTTACAGTACCCAGGGAACTCCTCTAGGGCTCTGCCTCCCTGAGCTTTCTCTCTCGTACTGCCGCAGCAAAGCAGAATAGCGTTGGGTGATGGATTGTTTCGGGAGACGCGTCAGGAGCAGAGGCGCTCACTGGAACCCCTAAATTACACTTTCTAGAGCCAAACTTTATTCGAGAAGGTTGCCGAATGATATCATACTACGAGCGCTGGCAATGCTCCGCGCGTTCCGCAGCCAGTAAAATATTGCTGTCCGCCCGGGATACCCCCCGGCGCGACGCAAGGCCCTACGCGATTCCAACCACCAGATCTGGACATTCCAACGTAGCGCAAATCAATACCCCAACCCGATCGATCACCACCATAGTGCCCATCTAACCGTTCATCGGCCCCCTCAAGTCGGGCCCCACCCGCAAGCTCAGGTAAATACCCACAACTCCCCCACCAGGAGTGCCCGGTAGAACTACCCTCCAACGCCGAATTATCCCCATCGTACCGTAGAATCTTAAATAATCGGACCAAGGATACTCGGTCGGATCTGCTTCCTCTAGTAAGATTTGGTTCTCTTTCTGCTTTTTTGTCTTAGAAGGGCCGAGCAGCTCCCCCTCCTGCTCTGTTTTTCTCTCCCTTCCCAAGAGCAGGTGATTCTCGGCCCCATAGCACACGGTACAAGTATTCGAGTTTCCGGGGTACAAATGCGCCGACGGAAGCTGCACTCACAACTCGGCTGAGATCGGGCGCTGCAGCGATCCAGTCAGATGCCGGGGGTATTGAGAATTCCGCAACTTAATCGACTGACCGACCGGTTTCCGTTCCTTGTGCCCAGTCTAACCTGCGTTGCTCATGCGGTCAAACACCCGTCGGGTAGAGGACCACAGCGCGGCCCCCGATCATAGTAATACATCCACAAAAGAGCCACCAGCGCCGACAGACCTATAGTAGTATAACTGAAGCCAATCCTCCCGTTTGTATCATAGCATACAGCATCTTTTACCCTTCATCCAACACTCTTTTTAAAATGATAGGACGTTTTCCTCAAGGCTGGTGACTAGCTCCGCAAAAAGGGCTCCAAAAATTGTGCTCTCCAATAACGCCACAACCGACCACGGGGGTCCCATCACACGCTACTACAGCAAAGCCTATTCAATGACATTTCAGTCCGGCATTTCACAATCCCTCACCCACTCCCCCCCACCTGATCCAGATGATCGCAAAGCATAATCCGGAGAGAGAAACCATTGCGCCCAAGGTCCCCACCAAATCCCTACTTATGGACATCTATACTACACTACCGCATCCCCCGCCAGACCCGGTGCCCGTGGGCCATACCCTATACCCATCACAAGCAAAACCGGTGGAGAGAAGATTCCCCGAGCGAGAGCAAGCCCCACATACATAATCTATGATACGTGCAGAAATTCAGTGGTTACACTGATGGTCACACGAGCGTTTCACCCTGAAAACGCAATCTTTCGTTCGCTACGGGAGACAACCTTCTACTCAATCAGAAAACCCCGCAAGTTCCCATTCACCGCGTATCGAAATCCCGTGTTTCTCAGCAGATCCGGGTGCGAGTGAACACATGATACCAGCAATTCTCGAATTGGATGCCTTCTCTCTACTATAGTCTGTAACTCCTCTGCGAAGAGCTACCTACACAAGAGAGACCCCTACTTGATCCGCAACAGAGATACGGATCAGACCTTGAATGGTCAGATTCCTAGCTACTATATTTGCAGATATATTTCACGCAACCCGCGAGAGGACTGACATGGAGGGAGAATTGAAATACCGGAAAACTAATAAAACGGCCGTTGAAAAACAAACTCAGGGGAACAGAATGCCCGTCAGCAGTGTCCGGATAGTGTGCGCTTTGGGACGACGGCCGTCGCTTCCGGTCCGTACGCCCGCAGCTAAGCTGTGGAAAACCGCAACTCGAGTAGTAAGCACTGGACGATAGTCGAGATCCGGGAAACTCGCTGTGAGCTTACTCGAGTAGAGGCAAGCCAATAGCGAAGGTTGCCCCATTTTCAAGACTATTAACTTTCACGAAATCAGCGGGGACTAAGCTCGATTGTGAATATCTTTTTATGGAGATTGCTGAGACGTTATCAGACACGCAAGTGGCTACAGCACAGACTACGGCCAAAGTTCGCAATCTATGTACTGTACCAGTAGACACTCGAGGCCGGCAATAGGTATCAATCATGTGTTTAGCGCTGCTCTTTTCCCATAGCTCTGTTCAAGAACACCGCTCTCTGCATCTTGAGTAGTCCCACAGAGTATGATATTCGCGTTACAACACCCAATCTATACCTCTAGCCTACGCCATTTTTTGAGCTCCGTAGGTAAATTAATCTCTCCTCCACGGGTGCTTTCAAGTGATTGAGTGGGTGACCTGACGGGAACAAAAAACAAATATCACAACCAGGGAAAATAACAAGCTCAGGTATTATTTATATTCCAGCACCCAGTACGTAGCAGTCAAGCTACCCATCTACCATGTCTAAGATACAACCGCCAACAGTATGCTCTCTCTCTATCCACTCCCTCGCATTATTCCGTATTCTGTAGTAGCAAACATCAACCAACCAATGTAGATAAAAAAAATACTCGAGCAGTAAGCCATTCCCATCCTCAAAAATCCAGTGAAAAAATAATGCGAACAAAACCCATTCAACCCATGTTGATAAACACCAGATAGCAAAGAGAAAAAGATCGAAAAAAATCAAAAGACAGACAAGTAACGGAATTACCCACTTAACAAAGAAAGCCTAAATTCAGCAGCCAGCCAACCAATCACTCCAAAAACCGTCAAAAAAAAAAAAAAAAAAAAAAAAAAAAAAAAAAAAAAAAAAAAAAGCAAAGCCAAAGGTAATGATACCGAAGAAATCCCCAGCAATTCCTCAGAATGAAATAAATCAGGGAATAAATATAGCGATACAGCCGCAAAGGGCAAACTGCCTAGGCCACCCGCTCATATCTAACCATTTGCGGAAGTTTTTCCTCCAGCTCACATGCAAGTTTCGCCGTTGCCGCTACCCTCGCTGCGATCACTGCCGTTGGAATAGTAGTTGCGGCAGGAGGATTCTGGGACATCTTAGATGGTTTTGGGCACAGACTTGCCTTGCCTTGGTCTTTGCGAGGTTGGAGAGGTTGCTTTTGATGGGGGTTGGCCGTGGGCGAGGAAGGGAATCGTTGTTTCTTCTCTAGGTTAGAATTGGATACCACCGGCGCATGTAGAGTTGTAACAGGTGGAGAAGTGGACCGCTTCCTCTCAAAGGTAGGGTTGTGCTGTGTCGGTGTACTCGTAGCGGCGGTACGTGGAGTGAAATGTGTCCTCTGGGGGGTCTTGGCAGTTGTAATAGGCGGAGAGGTAAACAGCTTCTTCTCAAGGATAGGATTGAGATTCGCAGGCGCAATTGCACTCTTGCCCGAGGGAGTAAACTGCCCTTTTCCACTGCGAGACTCGTGTTTCGCCACCACGGGAGTGGGATTTCCTGGAAAAGACATAGGCTTCACAACCGCCTCAGCAGGAAACCCCCCAGAGGAATTGTTGGCGTACTTTGAAGTGTTCAAAGGGGCACCCCCACTTGCCTTTACACCCCCAGCTAACAGCTCGCGAATCTTCTCCGCCCAGTCACTCTTAACCTCCGGTATTGCCTTCGGTTTCACCCCCCCGGTAATCTCCACCTTGGGCTTCACTTCCTCTTCCTCCCGCCCAATCCGCACCCCCTCCTTTACCCCTGATGCCGCCGCAGCCTTCGCCTCCGCAGCCTCACGAGCAACCTTCCTGGCTAGGATAACCTTCACCTCCTCCTCAGTAGGGATGGGACACCCTCCCCCATCCCCACGATCTCCCCAGGGTCTATTCTCCGGATCATCCTCGTCAAGATCCCTCCTCGCACCCTTTCCCTTTCCCTTCCCATTCCCATTCCTCGGACCCTTCCTATTCTTTCTCTTAGGGAACCACCCAGAGCCCTGTTTCTCGTGAAGATGTATTTTGCAACCGTCATCGTAGCAGACTGTCCAGCTCATTTCCGCGTGCGAGGAGGGTCCTGGATACTCTTGCCCGACAGTCGAAGATTGAGAGGAGTCAATTGGGTCACCCCACGAGTTTGTTCGTTTACAAGACATTTCGTCGATTTTTCTCGCTACGGAAGTACAAGGTCAGTAATAAACAAACAGATAAAGGACAAAAGGGGGAGAAGAGGGAGGGAGGAGAGGGGTTACACTATTTATCTCCGTATGGTGAATGGGAAAAAAAGAAAAGAAAAAAACATTAAAGGGGAAGGGGAGGAAGCGAAGGCAAAGAAGGATGGATGGATGGATGGATGATAGAATGGGTCTTGGTAGGTGTGACGGCGGCGGTGTGGACGGCAAAGTTTAAAATCGAGATGGTTGCTGGCCTTAAGTAGGTGAAGATAGGAGGTCAAGTCAGGATAATAGGTGGTTCACAAATACGCGCACATGATTATGCATAAGAGAGAGAGAGAGAGAGAGAGAAAGCGAGAAGAGAAGACGATGATGGGTGGGATAGTCTTGGAAGTTGGTGGAGAAAGTGGGAGTTACAGTAAGGTGGGTGGGTAGGGATTATTTCCGAATCCTTTTCTTTGCGTTGCGTGCTCGGGTATGACACCGTCTGTCGAGTGCCGGTAACTTACCATACTATGTTTCACGGGCGCGCGGAAGCTTAGTCGCGGCCCGCTTAACCGAGCTACCGTAACCATTATGTACGAGTACTTTATTGCGCAGTATCCGTACTACTACTTTACTCGTACCTAGCTCTTGCCCCCTTCTGCTCAAACCTTACCTGCACTGTACAGTACTCGAGTACTGTGTTCACACTCTGAACCATGGGTACCCACCCGCCTCGGAACCATTTCACTCACCGCGACCGCAGAACGCACTGTACTCGTACAGTACGGTACTCTACACCGCCGTAAGGTGCTTACCAACCTATCGCTGATCAATTTCTCTCTGTCCTTCAAACTTATTCACAATCCCACTGTACACCACTGTACGTATGTATGCATACAGGTATGAAAGTGCTGTACTATACACAGAAAGGCTAATCGAGAGACAGAGGGAGAGAGGGTGGGAAAGGTGGTGGGAAAGGAAGAAGAGAGACAAATACAGGCGGGAGGGGAAAAAAAAAAAGGAGAAAAAGAAAAGAACACGTCTAATCTACAAACAACCCTCTAATAAACGCCAGGAATCAGCTTCCATTTCACCTTTCCGCAATACTTTTCCCAATCCTCCCCATATTTCCCCAGGCACCGCGAGTGATCCCTCACGCACCGTTGAAGAAGTAAGGCCGTCATGAAAACTGCGTACCACCAGGGTAGGATATTATGCACCCCGCACACCGCGCACCCGCTGTACGAAAGGACCAAATCTCCCAGGTAATTCGCGTGCCGAACGATTCCCCACCACCCTACGGATACACGGGTCAGCTCTGCGCCACCGAGTGGGATAACAACAATGTGGGAAGAGTGTACGCACCCGAACAAAGGAGTAAGGATTCGTGCATTTTTCCGTCCTCTGTCTTGTATGCCGTGCGTATCACCTCCGCCTTCTCCCCCCATATCTTACACTCCCCGTTGGTTCTTCGGACAATATCCTTTTGATAATTCACGCTGCGGAAAACGACATACCCCGAAATACCGATCAAGAGTATCGCGGTCGCGACTGGCGTTGACAGGTTAACCGGGTACCGTGCCAGATACTGCGCTTGCAAAGTGTACGTCCCAGGCAACCAGACCATACTCCCCCACGCGAGGTAAAACCCGTAGTGATCATGACAGATATCAATAGTGCGCAGATACCAATCCTCGTTGATGAAAAAGTCCACGACATAAAACGCATGAAGGATGTTGACAATAATCATAGAGTTGGAAATGTATCCGTGCAATTGGAACTGCCAGGCGGCGAATGACAGGTTGCTAAAACAATATTAGCACACCGCTACGGCAATCAATTACCCGCGAACCCCATTTTCCGGGAAATTTTCAAAAAAAAATGCGGAGGGTTGGGAGGGTCCAGGCTCACATCAGGGTCCAAGCAACAATCCCCGGTCGCCCATTATGGAATAATTTGAAATCCCACCATTCACCGAGCCTAGGGTTTAACTCGATCCCCATGTAAAAGTCGTAAACCATGGAACCTGAAGGTCATCATCAGTTAGCCGGATTTCTACCATACTTCNNNNAAAAAAAAAAAAAAAACCCCTCGGGAAGACGATAGAAGCTCAGGTTTGCCGACTGGGAAAACGCACCACTGAATTTTCTGTCCGCCTTGTGAGTCGGAAACAAGTGCGCTTTCAAATAAGCTACCACGGCAAGAAGATAGCCGTAAACATTCGCCACGACCAACAACCCTTCCCAATTCTTTGCAATCACCGCCGGATCCAGTACCCCAGTGTAAACCGCTACCATAGAAATCATATGCGTAACGACCCAGGCGTGAATACCGTTCACACGATATGGCAGAAGATACCCGGCAGGTGTACGCTGTCCGTACCCAATGGGACTGGGCAACCACGCATACAGCGTGGCCTGGAATAGCAACCAGCCGGCGTAGGCTGCCGAGGCACAGGCCGTGGGCCGAGGGGCATACCTAACGGCGAATTCCACTGGGTGTGTCGTCATGAAGGCCAACAACGTCGGCAACAAACCGCCATCGAAATGCTTCAGACAAACACACGCGAGGAGGGCCAGTAGTGGGCAGAAAAGTACAATGGCGCCACAACCCATCACCGTAACCCACTCATTCTGGGAAAATCGGCCCCACGCGGGATTGACGTGCTTTGCCGTGGGCGACAGTGCCTGGACGAGCCCGTTTGAGGAAGGTTTGTGTGTTTGTGCTGCTGTCCGGTGCCTGTCTGAGAGCAGGGAGTATGGAACATCGAATGAGACCCTCTTTGTCAGTGCCTCGGCGATCGTCGTAGATGTTGCTGACGACGAAATCGGTGCTGCTGGATTGGTATCTAGAAATGAATTCGACGAGGACAAGCCGCACATGGACGACCGCCGCTGGCGGGTTAAAGAATGGTGACCCAGGACCATTCCGCCAACCTACCGGTGGAATTGAGGGGTTAATAGGGCGCGTGTTACTGTCACGGGGGATAGGGAGGTGAGGAGGGAGAAGGGTAAAAGATGAAAGAGGAGAACAAACGGAAAGGAAAAAAAAGGAAAAAAAAGTTGCGTGCACTCAGAATTGGAAGGGGGGAAATGGTGAAATGCGGGAGAAGGGAAGAGTCCGGGGAAGTTGGCTTGATGAATGGAGGGGGTTACAGTACTGTAGGGTATACCGGTACAGGTAATATGCTTCTTTTTCGTCCCCTTGATATTTCACTTGAAGTCTTCCCCAACCAATTCAACACTTTCTCCCGCCAGTGCTGTTTTACCCTTTTCCCTCCGGTCCCTCGGCCTCTCGCAGGAGGGCCGGGGCGTTATTATGGCCTCTGGACGGGAACAAAGCCCGTCCTCCTCTCCGCAGCTACCGATGACCCGGGTCGACGGGAAAGAAGAGAGAGAAAGGAGGAAAGAGAAGAAACGAAACGAAACGAAACGAAATCTCCCTGGTGCCTTCTATGCCTGTTCTCACTTCAGCCTCACAAAAGGGGGTGAGAGGGATTCGGGATTCGGGCTATGGGTGGAAGCCAAGCAAATAGATGCGATTGTGTTCTCCTTGGTTCAGAATATTGGTTCTTGTACTGTACTCGTGCAATGGGTTGAAAGAAGAGGCATCATGGGGCTCACCACATTGTTTGTTCGTCTCGGATGCAAGCGCACGGGCAATTGATAAACGGGGCACAGTAGGGTATTCGTCAGCCCTCTCACTTCACTTACCGTACCCAAGCAAACTCAGGACCGCAGGAACAAACCCAAGAAATTTGTAGAGTCGCTGTGAACAGGGCTCAAGCGCAGTAGTGTGGGTGCCTTGCATATCGATGATGCATGACATGCACGCGCAGCTATCCTCATCTCTCCCGCGAAGAGGTCACCTCCTGGCTACCACCGCCCACTGTCAGTTGTTCATCCATCCACTGTAATATAGGGCAGTTCTCGTTTATTCCATTCAGATCACGGACCATCTCTCAACACGATAATATCCTTCTTCCATGAACCCCTCTCCTCCTCTCCTCCTCTCCTCCTGTATCGCAACTCACCCATTCTCAGAGCCTCTAACCCATGCCATCCCCCTTAGTGCAAGTACCCGTACAGTACATCCGCACCCCTTCGCCAATCTCGTTATGGTATTCCCGTACCCGTCCTCGAGTACTCGTAGCAGTCGAGAAAAAATGCCCGAGAACAGGGAAGAGCAAAATACCTGGAAAAAAAGAAAAAAAAAGCATGCGTATCTGAGCACCCATACTGGGCCATACAAACCCACGACCCCTGCTATCGGAATGCTTACTGGGTCAAACTTTTCAACACCCTGCACTTGGCGACAAAAACCTTTCGGATAGCCATCCGCCGGGAAATACCGGTGTACCATCGAAAAGGTTTGAACCCTTTGCAAAGAATTACCTCACCTTTAGCCCCTTATACACTGGTGAAAATTCAACAAATAAGGTACGGTACTCGAGTAGAATGAAAAAATTAGAGGCAAATATAATGAACTGCCAGATTTCTAATTTGTCTTAAATCTACCTGGGTTATTCGAGGAATAAAAATACCGGTGCTGCCAACAGTCTTTCCGTATCTTGCGGTTTACGGTGATACCTGAGTTCCAATACCATGTCTTGGCCAAAGATGGTATCCGAAAGGGATGCACAAGAAAGCATGATATCATACCTGTATTTGAAAAGCGGTTCCCCAGATGATAAGTTACTTGCGCGAAACTCGAAATTTTGAACAGTTACCGGTACCAGCGCCGGAGCCACGTGCAGCACACCATCTCCAAAAATAGCCCCCCCCTCAAAATAGCCCTCACCAGCCCTGCCAAGCCATTCATAAGAACCTTATCCCGACCTCCTTCATTCATTCCTTCCTCCTCCGCAGTCACAGAGCCTACCCACGATCCCCATAAAGTATCATACAACGGAGCAGAGCGCACAGAGATAGGCGAGCGAGAAACCACAAAGACAGCGGTGATCACGGTGAGGACTCCTTGCGTGTGGGTTCCATTCCAGGTACAGTACTCGAGTATGCTCTCCATGTCAAGGGTAATGCGGCTGGGGTCGAATCGTTGCCAGGGAGGGCACTAGTGCGGTACCGTAGTGCTTACTCGGGATTAGTGGCAGAGCAAGGCAACGTGAGAGGTGGGATTTGGGTGGCCGACCGTCTCCCGTGGGACAAGCGGTAGCGAGAGTGGATACTGTACAGTATGATACCGGCACGCGAGCACAGTACTGAGAGTATAGCACCGTATGATGGTTCACTTGGCTGTGTCATAAATAACCCTAACCTCAATTAATTGTCCGAAACCCTTATTGTCAGATCGGGGGCTGAACTCGGGAGCTGAGCTGGGTGGTGTGTTGCGGTTGCGAGGAGCGGAAACGGTTTTTCCTGTCAGCTGTGTGTGCGGCACCGTACAAGCACAGTACCGGTATAGGGGCGTTTCCCGGAAGTTTGCCCTTCGTCCCTAAATAGGGGCTTTTGGGTGGGTTACACTGAGGAGGATGTCGGTTACCGGTACATTCAGTACTGGACTCGGGTGCCGTACCGTACCGGTATGGGTTCGACGGCGCTCTACGTATGTTTTACGGCCTGGCCCTGTGGTAAAAGGAAAAAAAACGGAAAATATTATTAGAGATGGGATTCTGGAGTTCCGAGAGGAGCGTTCGCTCTACCCAATCGGTTCCCGTGCTTCTAACCCTGGTTTTCCGATTTTTATCTTGTTTTTTACCGCAGCCTGTGCTCGTATCCGGCATGGAGATCTGAAAAATTTACTCGAGTATGATACAGTAATGAGAGATGGTTGTTTGCTGGTAGGGTGGCCGTGTACGGTACTAGCACAGTAGCACTCGCCTCATTTTCGGACACTTCTTGCCCGGATACATATAGTGCTCGCGTGCATGGAAGACCGGTGGATGGGGTCAGCACTGTCGGGGTACAGTACGAGTACACAAGGAGCCAGGGGCAAGATACCCGCAATGGCACAATATGGTGTCTAACCAGAATTTCTGTGGCGGGAATACACTTGGGAAGTCTGGCCCCGATCCCCATTAAATTTTCTAATGCCGTCTGTCGACTTTACGAGAAGTTTGATACAGTACTGTGAAATCGAGGGATGAGGCGCCTGACGCCTGGCGCAATACATCTGCTTGAATAAAAAAAAATAAACTCCGGGTTCCTGCTGAGCAATGGGGGGTTTGCGTTTCCGGGCGGACTGGCCGCGTGCCATGAATTCGGGCCAAAACCGGTATCAACACCCTTGGACTGCACAAGTGGTCAGGCAGTGAAAAGAAGTAGGGTGCACAACAAGAAACATAACCCAAGAAGGATTTCCGTTTCCTCTTGCTTCAGTCAACTTCTAAGAAATATGATAGATGGGTGGGGTATAGAAACGCCAATTCAATCTATCATACCAAGGAATATCACTCCCCGGGATTCTGTTGGGTGTGGTAATAGGAGGTTTGGGTTTCCAGACAGGCCGGTCGCGCGGCACTACTAATTTTGACCTAGACCGACATAAGCACCCCCCCCCTCAATACCATTTTTTATGCCCGACCCTTCTGCTCTACTTGTGCCGGTACTCGAGCACCCCGATGCCCCTGCTCGTCAGTAGCTTCCAGATTTGTACTAATCCATTGCTCTCTTGGCTGCGCAAACAATTGTTACAATAGTAGAGGCGTGGAAAATTGGTCAATCTCGGGAAGCTATGAGAGACGTGATTTGCTGAAGAAGCTTCAGTACTAGTGTTACTACCGTCTTGGCAGCCCGGTGCATCCAAGTGCTCTCACAGTGTGACGGTCCAGCCTGTTGGGTCTCTTTCCAACCCACCGCCTTGCGATCCCAGCAACCCGCACCGCACTTCTCTGATCGCTCAGGTCGAGTTACTATCTAACGAAACACCCTACCAGAGCTACGATACCACCATCTAACCAATATAACCTCTACTCGCCCTACCATACCCTACCTGCACAGCCCAACCCAAAATTCTCCCGATTTTGAGAGCGGAGCTCCAACCCGCATTACCCCTGCTGGATTGTGGGAAAGCGCAGCTGCGGAACACGGGTCAAACCCGAGGGAGGCGAATCACCCGAGCCCGCCGGCGGGGCTATACCGAGAATTTGGGTGTTGGGAGGGTTTGGCCTGCAGCGGTACGCATCTTTCATTACTCGTTACAAGTCGGAATAGTATAAAAAAATTGGCACCCGATTTGCCGGGTAAAATGTGTGGAAACACCGAATAAAATAAAAAGCACCCTCACAGAGATAGAAACCACGCACTTACCCAATTAGTTACTATAGGCGTCTGGGCCAATTCGCTGACAGAGGTTCGGTGAGAAAATGTTGATGCGGGAAAGCGAGCAAGCAATCAGTTAATGTGACTGCTGTGTTTACGAAGGTGTCCATTGTCACTCTGATCTCCGAGGTTAAAGCAGCACTCTTAGAAAGAAGGGCGAGAAAGGCTGCTTTACTAACCCCAAACCTAGGCTGATGTGGGATATCTTCGATGACTTCCCTTAGTCGGATATTGTTCCGACCACGCTGATTTGTGTGTGAGAATGTGTCTGTGACTCTCTAGCTATACCGG